>VYYI01000146.1:0-45800 GCA_021029175.1 Bilobella aurantiaca | reverse complement strand
TTTTGGCAGCGACTTTCCGTCTTTGTTCAAACTGCGCTCTGTGCTTTCAATGTACTGGGCACAGTGCCTCTCTCGCTCCTCCAATAACTGCTCACTGTTAATGGGCTTGGACTTTTTCCACGGTTTCTTTTTCTTGGGGGCCGTTGAGATAGTCTTCGGGTCCGCGGATGCAGAAAGTTGTTGACTATTGACTGGTCCTGTATTTGCTGACGACGGCGTTGCCCCTGGTGAGCCACTAATTGGCCCACCTTCGGAATATGGAAAGTTTGCACTGGAGGAGGAGTTACTCCTGTCGTCCATTAGACGCTCATTGCATCCAAGGTCTGTTGATTCGGATCCGCCAGGCGCTTTGGGACTGTCAGCGCTCCCGGCTCTTTGGTAAGCATCTTCTCGACCTTCACTTCGTTTTGGGGCTGCTGCAGGGTCACGACAATTTTTGGATCGTTTTTTCTTGGCCTTCTCCTTCTTTCCTTGCGCTTGCCTTGAGCTAGAATTTGTGGAATCATCCGACTTGGAAGAGTCTTGACTCTGACTTCCATGATTCTTGTCCTGGCCGCCGCGGGCAGATGGCGGCTGAAAATTGGAATCTTCGGAATGCGGAAGTCGTTCAGCGTCGTATGTTGACCCCTGGCCGTAAGAACCGAAGCCGCTCCGATGCTCCAAGTTGTAGTTATTGACGTGACCATGGAATACAGACTCAAAATTGGGGTCGTCCTCGTACCCTTCCTTGCCAGTGGGCCCTTCGCAAGAGGAAATTGATTCGAGCTTTCCACCCTCGCTCCCACTTTCTCCGTTGGAAGGCTTGCTTAACCGAGGATTTCCAGTAGGTGTCGACCTGTTACTCGAATTGTTTCTGGAATTTGGTTTCGGTGAATTGTATTGTTGGTTCGAGCCGAGTTGATTCGAGTTTTGATGAGCCTCGGCATACAAGTTCTCAGGGTACAGAGCCGAAGGATGTCCGCTCGGATATGGATTGTACGGGTCAAATGCACGGCGACCTGCTCCGTAGGAGTCATAGTAAACTTGATTTTGTTGTTGGGCATAGGCTGAATAATTTTGATGGTAGTAGGACTGTTGATGGTGGTGGTACTGCTGGATCATCTCGCCTTCAGATGGTTTGCCCTCACCATGATACCTCCCTGGATGCTGGAGATTTTGCTGCGGATGTGTGAGGTATCCAGGTACGTCGTGCGGATGGCCACCTCCAGGATCATTCGGTCCGCTATTTTTGGGTAGAAGCCCTCCAGGCTGTGTCTCGAGGTTCCCGTTGATATAGCCATGGAATGTACTGTTTCCGGAATTGGGCGAATTGTCATGAGAGGAGTGTGAATTGCCATTGATTCCATTGAGATTCGGTGGCGTTTGGTGGGGGTTGACGTGGGGAGAGGGCGTTGTACTCGGCGTATACTGCCTACTCCGCGGACTGTTACTACTCGGTGGGGCACCGTAGGGGGATGAAAGTGGAATGGCCTGATTCGGCGGACTAGGTCCAGAAAAGGGAGACGTTGTTGACATGTCACTGCTTCCGCTGGACATAGAATTTCCATTGACGAGATTCATGAGGTTGGAGTTGCTACCGCCATTTCCATTAGGGTTTCCATTGTGACCTGGTGGGTAGGGCGAATGAGGAATATTAAGAGAAAACGATGAGCCACCCGGAGGGCTATTATTATTGTTGATGCTGTGATGACTTGCTGGACTGTAATTAGGGGTCATACCCTCGGCGCAGGGCGGGGGCAGCAGTTGCGGAATGTAGCTTGACGATGTCCACGGGTCGGGACTTGGTTGCCTGCCATTGCTACTATTTGTCCAGAACCTTTCCCGGGGCGAAAAGCCGCTTCCAGCGTCACTTACAGGGGTCAAAGGTTGATTTCCAGAGGAGTAGAACGGAGCTATGATGGGCTGGAAATCAAAAGCGCAAAACATTATAATTTTGCTGGACACGGCCCATTTGTTTCCTATAAAATATTGTTTTAATCAAGACTCCAGCCTCGAGCCTCCTCTGAAACTCCAGCCGTTGTTGAACTTTGACATGAGTTATTAGTCATAGGAGCGGCGTTAAAATTTAATATCCGTTTTGATGGCCGTATATATGCTTTGGTTGTCAGGAAAAATCCAACAGAACCTTAGCTGCGGTCCCTGGAATAATATGTCATCCTCCATGATTAAGGGAGACTTACTCTGAATGAGAGTCCATCGATCAAGTCATTAATCAAGCTCATGTCACTGCCTCTGCCTACCTTCTCACACGTTAACTTCAACTACGCATTTTTTTTTGTATATTTTCTGTAATTTAACATATGCAACAAGGGCCAAAGGTTACGCTCCAGAAAACGTTTTCCTTTGTGTACTTTCTCTTTTTCGAACCAACAACGGAGGCTGAGGACGCTTTTTCATTTTTCCGAAACAACAATACAGCATACCAACTGATGCCATTTTTTCACACCTTGATCTAGAGCAGAGGGAATTATGCTGGTGCAAGGATATGAATTAGCATAACTGTTCTACCCTCTAGTTTATGCAGTCCATTAAACCACTAGAGGCCTTCCCATGTTAAATTCAATTACTTCCTTCAAAGAAGCTCATATTAATTCAAGGACAGTCGGTGGAGGTAAAGGTCTCATAAGTGCCTCTTCTGGAGAGGCATCGTCCACTTTCCGTGCCTTATTCTAAAAGGAAGCCAGGTGTCTGCGGCTGTTCGCATGGGATTTGAAGCCGAATAAGGGCTCGTTGCCTCAATATTATGCACGGACGGAGCCTTGTACTTAAGTATTATTGTTATTATGCGAGCGGTATTTAGCCCTAGTTGGAATTCCAAGGAGCGGCGTAGGGAGTATTGATTTCCTTGATTTTATTAGTGTTGGAGGAGTATGGATCGGGGAGAAAGCAAAAGAGAAAGTTGAGGCTAATTTCTCCTTTTGGAATCCACCCCCACTATTTCCCAGTTGTAAATTTTGGACTCGCTTGTTATAGTAGTGCTGAGGCAGGCCTAGACGCCTAAGTTTGAAAAGGGCACTAGGCACTGGCTCTGGAAATTGTGCCTGCTGGAAAGATGGCTGGAGAATGGTGGGAAGGGGCTCCATTGATTTTCCATTCGGACGTTATTCTAATGTATTAGTTGGAGCTAGGAGGGAAGATGGAAGATTACCAAAAATTTTTAGCTCCCTCTCCCGTTTCCGCCATTTTAGGAGCTGAGATGACTTTGTAATTATATAAAATTAGCCTTGCATACATTTAAATACATACATAAATTGGCTGGGAGGAGGGAAGGAGGCAGAGATGCTCTCCAAGAGGACTCGCGATAATCTCATTAGAAGCTCTTAAATAAATAAAATACAAAAACCAGGTGCGAGTCGGATGGGATAAATGCCTCACTTTCCTCTCAAATAATTAAAATCTAGGACTTATTTCGTGTACAAATATCCTTAAAAAGAGGGCTACAGTTAACCCTTAACCTAGGGTACAATGTTTACTCATATTTTAAGCCAAACAAGAATCAAGCCCGTTCTAGGACAGGAAGATTTTAATTTCTATGTCCTCGTGTCCTAGGTCGAGTTGGTTTGGCTGCTCCCCTATTTCATTTTTAAAAACGAGGAAAATTGTATTTCAAAATACCTTCGCAAATGAAACTGGACGAGAAAATGGTGGAATAGTTATTGTGAAATGCAATTTGTAGTCACACATCAAGAAGTACGGCTATGAAAAATGACGAATATGAAGTCGAAAAAAGAAATCTTTTTTAGATTTGGTTTGTGTTGTGATCCTAGAAGTTTCCAAAAAAAAAATTTCAAAAACAAATTATTTTAGAGATTTGCTTCTCTAAAATTGAATGTTGTGCTTTCTAATTAATAATATTCGCACTTTTGACTATAAAGGGTTGCATGAATGGCGTGGGCTGAAGTCTCAAGGAAAAGTTCCTTAAGTGCTAAAGTGTAAGATGGACTTGGATTGGACAAAGTTGCGGAAATATTTTCGAAACTAATTGGAAATGATGTTGGAGATGAAATTATGTGTCATAGGAAGTGGCTGTATAAGGAAGTAAGACGCGATGGAAGGTAAGGGAGCATGTTTCCTATTTGATTTGGATGTTGACACGAGCATGACAATGACAAGCTCCAACTTTCATCTGATTTAGACACGAAAGCCACTCCAAGTCCCTAGGCATCTGGTTGGAATAGGACTTCAGCTTTAGAAACCAACTGTTATTTTTAATACCCTCCACGGTCCAGGCCGAGCCGGACAATAAAAAGCGTCATTTAATTTCCTCTTGGAACCCAACGAACCGTCCCATCAAAATTGGCAACTGTCCGCTTCACTATAACTGGACAAAATATTATAGATCTCCCTCCATTGACTCCGCCGTCCATTTATCTCATTATGTAGCGTCATTTAATTTCCTCTTGGAACCCAACGAACCGTCCCATCAAAATTGGCAACTGTCCGCTTCACTATAACTGGACAAAAAATTATAGATCTCCCTCCATTGACTCCGCCGTCCATTTATCTCATTATGCCACTACTACACGACCCCGCCCCATTTCCAGCCTCCCCGCTTAATCAGAGATCAACTGCCTTTGACAGGTCATAGGGCAAACTCCGAAAAATGAAAGTGATCAAAAACATTCTCCGTAGTGGTACTTGATTTAGAAAATTTGACAGAAAATTACCCATTGTCTTAAATATCGTCCTATTTTTTATGTTGTTTTTAAAGGAAAACGGTTTTTTTTTGTAAAACGAAATCAGCTCGTTTCTGCATATTTATGAGCCTCTTTTCTTCCCTAATTCTTATCATCTTAATGTCCTCAAGAGTCCCCTTTAGACAATCTTAACTATTCGTCATTAAGATTAAAGCTTTCTCCCTTCCAAGGAAAACAAGCAACTTGAAGCTCCTTCCGAATAATTTATTACACCCTCAAACCCTCAAGAAGCGACAATACATTGTACGCGCTATTTTTGTTTTTAGAGAAATGGTGAAGGTGAATTGGATTAATATTCGGGGGGCTTGAATTCGATTTTCGGTTAAGGAGTGGAATTTTGCAAGGCTGTTAGCTTTACCGAAGGCGTTGTTATGCCTGAATTTTTTTTTCAGGGGAAATGGTATTATGGGATTATGCGTCCTGACTTTCTTTTTCCTGCCTGGAAATTACATCACAGTTCGCATTTCGAATTTCATCGGAGCCCATTAAAATTGATTTATTGAATGTACAATTCCTCGTTTTAGAGCTAGGAAGCGTTAGAACAGTTCCTGCCTAGGAGGCAGGAAAAAAAATCAAGCTCCTGGGTATATACCCAACTCGTCGCCATCCTTGGGAGCCTATGATTTCGTTCAACAAAGAATCTAAGTGCTGAAACTTTAAAACTTTACACTTTAAATCTGGAAAACAAACATTTCACTTCCCTTTTCAACTGGAAATAAAACTTACGGCAGTGGATGCTGGACCAGAATTCGTTGATTGTCTTCGTCGACCATCCATTTTCTACCCTTTGCCTCTATCTAAAATGAAAAAATAGAGAAATATTTTAAAAGTATTGCATGTCATCAAGTCCTTTTTTCCCCAATTATTTCTAGAAAGCTAAGGCCCTCTTATACGTATTTTAATATTTTAATTCCCAAAGAGGGAGATCAGTGCGCGCGCATACCAAGTGGGCCGACTACGGATTCTCATTAAATCAATCCCATCTCGCCCTGAGAATTTCAATTTTTCCCAATTAAACTTTCAATTTCCTGTTCCTTAATGAAAATGAAAGATGGGATTTGGGGGTGCCATGTTGAGAATGCGCATCAATCAATTCTCCACTTAATTTTAATGATGAGCCTAATTAGTGTAAAGGAACGAAAGGGAGAATCAAGGGAACGTCGAAATCTGTTTCGGTTGCCACGTACTGCTCCTGTCTCCACTTTCTCCACATTTTCTCCAGGAGCGACCATTAGGTTCAAGCATTAACTTCCAGTGTGCCACGAGAGAGAAAGTAATAAAACTAGTAAATTGTCAGACGCATTGGGCACCCGGCCCCATAATAAACTAGCATTCATAGAGCGATTGCTTTTTTCAAAGTGTCGTACAGAAGAGGTCTCTGCGGGATTCGTCCCATAAACGACGGCCGAATTGCAAAATTGACCGCTGCTGGACGGGAAGGGCACTTTAAGGGCTTTGCTGGATCTCGCATTCCTCCAAATAATCCCAAGCCTGAAATTACATAATGACTCTGAAGAAAAGCCCTCCCTGGAAATTCATGTAAATTGCTAATCAATAACTTATTTTCTTCCGGGCCGCCTAATCTCTCCTAAGTGCAAGTTTCATTTTTCAGTGCGTTGTTTTTAAGTGGAAGCAACTAAGAAGAATGGGCAGTAAACCTACCTTGGGAGAGATTGTGTCGTACACAGAAAGAAGCGGACCCATCAATTTTCTCTTGGGACTTGGAATGGGACAGAATGAGAACAATTGCATAAAGTCGACGAAGGAAATTTCCATTTCTATACAATAAAAATGACGGAGGTCCTCCATTCTAGCTCCCTTCAGGATGAATAGAATGGAATTAGAATTAGGATAGGAAGTGACGTGAACTTTTCCTCCGATCAGCACAACTTGAAATTCGAAGAGCGAAAGGTCGAAATTTAAATCGTTCAAGAGGGCTGATTGCACAGCTCCAATTTCCCTCTGTCCTTCTGCTATTGATTTTTGGATTTGAGATGTAGCAGATGTGAAAATTATAAAATGTGCTGGGGCGAGTCCAATTGGTGGACAATTGGGAAGCTGTCTAATGATGATTCTGGATGTGATGCAAATGGTAGGGTCAATTGAGCAGAGATCATTAGAGGTCTTTCTTGGGCCGAGCGTTTTATAAAATGCGCTGGGGCGAGTCCAATTGGTGGACAATTGGGAAGCTGTCTAATGATGATTCTGGATGTGATGCAAATGGTAGGGTCAATTGAGCAGAGATCATTAG
Organism: Bilobella aurantiaca; assembly: GCA_021029175.1. Classification (NCBI taxonomy): domain Eukaryota; kingdom Metazoa; phylum Arthropoda; class Collembola; order Poduromorpha; family Neanuridae; genus Bilobella; species Bilobella aurantiaca. The sequence continues at coordinate 38,852 of VYYI01000146.1, read as the reverse complement.
AGGTCTTTCTTGGGCCGAGCGTCCTCTTCAAATTGACAGAAAGCAGAGAAAGTTGTCTGCTGAGGGCCAATTTGAAAGTGAAGGATAATTCAGACTGAGGATGTTGGTTATCGATTGGATGTGACCGTCCAGAACATCCATCCAGAATCAGCAGGAATCAGTGGCTTTCTCCAGGAAAGTGCTGGAGAAAGTCCCTGGAAGACCCACTACAGGCTTGTCACTTAGCATTAGTAGTATACTAGGAGGAAGGGAGCGTAATCCAAATTCAAAGCAGAAAGGCCATTAGAGGGAACATGAAAAGTGAAAGTTTTAAACGCTATATTACAGGATTTCCTAACTACTCACTTTCTCTTCGAGATCTTAACTTCCCAGAATAGCATACTTTACTTCATTATTTTATTTTAAATATACACTACTTTCATGTCTTCAAACTTTTTGGGATATTGCTATGCAAAGTATCATATGTTAATATTGAGAAATTTGCAAGCAATTTGGTTCCAATTTGGTAAGCATTTCTGTCCAGAAAATTATTTCATTTATGCCTTCCACGCTTATAGCATTTAAAGATTAGTTGCATCATCTCTTTAGCTGTTTTCGCATCGGTTGATGGCAATATATTGATCATAAAGCTATATGTAAAGCACGGAAGATGTGGGATAATATTTTGTAGAGGGAATAATGAAGGAATTCTAAATCATGAACGAGCGAAGATTGCAGCGCTAAGCGGTCTTGAAAAGAAAAGGGAGCAGGAACAGGGCCAACGATATAAGGGGTGGAGGCCTTTTTCCGTTCCAATCGATTTAGTAGATCCAGCAGGCGTTATATTTTCCCTTTAAAATCCCAGGAATAAACGAAGTCATGCATAAGCAAATTTAAAATTGTAGGTATAAAGAAGAGGGTTTTGTACTATATAAACCTTATATAATCCGAATAATATCTTCACCCTGGCGGCGGCAAAGGAGCAGGTTCTGTCGTAGTCCCCTATAAACCCAAGCAGAGCTCCTTATTTGCAAGGAGGCCCTTAAAGGCCAAGTTATTATAATACAAAAAAGTTCAAGTTTTTGTTTCAAATTTCCGTTTGAATGATCATAAGAATCGATTTTAGCAGGGAACACTTTGCGCTGTTTACGGCATAGCACTAAACATCTTTTCCTCTGGGCATAGAATCTTGGAGGCAAAAGAAAAAAGGCTTTAGAAAAAATTACATTTTCATCCAGCCCTTAATCGAATTTAAATTCAATGCACCCAATTCAATTCGCATTTTTAGAGGGTAGGGGAGCTCGTGTCATCGGTACAACAAAATCGAAGAGTTCTAGAAAATTTTTCTAAGATTGATTTTCAAAATAAATTTCTTGGTGACAGTACAAAGACAATTTCTGTAAGGTGAGTTTTGGAAAAATGCAGAAGAGAGCCACCGACATTGCGCAGTCTTAAATTCAAGGTTCTTCTTAAGCCTCTAAAAACGTAGAGGCTTTGGCGGAATGAATATTCTTAAATGTGTGAAAATTGTGAATGATAAATCACTTCTGCAAAAGAGGCAAAGGGAACCCAGAAGGGACACGAAGAAAAAGGAAATGTAATTTAACATGGTTCATATTTCATCTTTATATTTTTACTTCGTTGGAAGCTTGGATGCCGCCGGAGCGGGTACAAATCTTAAATTCGTATTTAACAATGTCTGCCAAGAAGAATCAGTTTTTTTTTACTGTTTTCAATTTCCTTTCATCTGTGTTCAGATTCAACAATGTAATTTCTAATTCAGAAATTTGATTTTACTATGTCCAATAAATTAAAAAAAAATGTTCTAGTAATTAAAACGAGAACAAAGCGGAGATATTGAATAAACTTTTTGAAGCGTCTGACGTGTCTTGAAACGAATCGATTGAACACTGCATAGCTCGTTTCCTATTAACTTCTAGACAAGGGACGCGTAAGCCTTGTGCTTACTCACTTTGGTTCTTGTAATTGGGATTTTCAAAGATGGAATATTCCCCGGAGACTTCAAACCCAATTTAAAATTTTTGAAAATAATGGGACAAAGTACAATGAATAAAGGAGTTGAGTGAGGCGTTTTTACAAACTTCATCTAAACTAAAAATTAGAAAAAAAAATACTTCAAAAAATAATTAACGGTTCACACAGAAGTAGGTAGGACCAAACACAACTGAATTGTGTGAAACCTTACCCAGTCAGCAAAATATTAACGAAAACATAATATACAACACACAATATTAGTCTCGACAATCAATTTTACGTTATTAAAAATAGTTTGCATAAATCCCGAAACTTAACTAAACAATGACTTAACTAAATCATATAATGTAGTTTCGCTTTCAAGAATATAGCATCTCCTGAAATGGTCGATTCCTATAAGGCGAAATGCGGTAACTTACAATAAATAGTTGAATTGCTAGCTTAGACTTGTATCCCTTAGCCCTTCCCATTTTGTAAAGAAAAAATGTAAAAGTAGATTGAAAAATGTGTCGGTTCTTTAATTTCCAAATTTAAAAAAACGCTAGCAAACGAACAACATTCTCTACTAGATTAAATGAAAAGAGGAGCTTACATACATATAAGTTGTTCATAATAATAAAATACTTTCCGCATCGCATTGCTTTTTGTATTTCACGTGGGAGAAAGTTAAATTACGGCTAAATTTATTCTGAAAATGAAACTATCCAAGTTTTGTATTTAGAAAATGTAACTATTTTGTATACGGAGGAACGGAGCGACCTCAGCGTTTTAATCTGCTGTTTTCATTGCCCACGAAACTTGCCAACCCCTTCATTAATTCCGTCAAACCAATTTCTCCTTTGCATTAATTAGTTTTAGCGTGTCGTCATTAAAATTCCACCTTCCTTCCATTCGCTCCGCATAAAGTGGTCTGGATCAACATAGGATTCGGAAAGTGTTGGGAGATCCAAAGCAGCGTTCAGCCGCAGGCAAAACTTCGTCTACAACCTTTCTCACCCCCTCACAACGTACAACCCACTAAAATTGTTAATTAATTAATAATCAAGCAATGAATTCTCAAATGATTCCCCGGAAGCAAACCTCATGATTCAAGCAGAAAAATTAAGAACCAACAAGAAGGACGTGTAGGGAAAGGGGGATGGCTCAGTTTTAATTAATTTAATTATAAACCAAGTTGCAAGGGAGATTGTTGATTGTAATTAAAGGAGTGTAAGGGATCCTTATTTGAGGGCAGAGATTTAATTGTCCTTAACCGTCCCAGTAGAATCCGAAAGTCTCCATCTTCTTCAAATTTGAAAGATCAAAGGGCCATGTGCACACAAGATAACTTTCTACAAAGCTAAAACCACTCTCTGCTTGGATCTGCTATTTCTACTTATTCTGCTTTGTAAAATATTTTTTTTTAAATTAAAAACTTATAATTTCGACATTTTCCAGTCAGTTTGTCAGTTATTTGATAGCTAATACAATTTTTTTTTACATAGTACACTCCTCCCAAGGATAACGCAGTACGAAAACAAAATAAGGATTTTGAATCTCTCAGAGATAAACAGAAAACGCTCAAGAACCTTGATCTAATTATAATTGTAGCATTGCAGAATAATAATATTATTGTAAAAAATGAAAAGTCAACATTTAGTAGGAAACAATACACAATGCAATTAAAATATTGTGAAAATCTAACAATGTAGGACCCCGAGGGAAAGAATAATTTGAAGTTTACTATTCTATGTTTTAATTCCGCACATTGAGAAAAATAACTTTTTTTTATTAATAATTGTAAATGATCGATGCTATTTCCTCGAAAGGAAATTGTAGAATTTGCAATAGAATAAAAGTTTTGAGAATGAATGCTGTCTTGCATTGGGAAGTATTGTCTTAAGAGAAAGTCTACGTCTTCCTAAAAGTTGTAAGTCTATTTCGCTGTTTCATTGTGAGATAGGCGTGTAAAGGGTTAATCGTTACTTTCATTTGAGACTTTACAGAAGACTTTTAGAACTTTTTGACATGACCTTTAAAAGTCTGAATGCAGTTGTGCTGAAGTGGGAGTTGTAAGAAAGACTAAAGACTTGTGAAGAGTGAATGGGATTCAGTTCGCTTTCACTTTTGCGTAAGTGTGCTTTTGTGCAGAGCTCTTCAAAAGGAGAAAACACGCATCTGTCCTTCTCGAATCATACAACTCCCTTATATTCATAAATGCTTTCATTCATCACGACATCACCTTGAGGCATCAACGCATTTACTACCTACCGGCATACATTTAATAAACCTAAACCTAACCTTCAGAATAAAAAAATAAAAAAACAATTACTCAAATACTTTAGAAAAATGAGAATAAATTGTTCCAGTTGAGCAAACTTTATTTCATGCTACGATTTTTCAAGTCAAATTGGAAACTGTGAAAACCTCAGGAAATGATTCAGCAGCCAAGCACAGGCCAGAGAGAATCATTGAGGATGATAGCCATGCTTCACTTCGTTTCAAGCGAAACAACTTGCCCTCTGTCGAAATTTCCGTTGTTGTAATTCAATATTCAGGCAGCAGAACCTGGACTAAAAATTCTAACCACGCTAACAATAATATACAATGGCCCCAGAAAAAAAAACAAGCTTATGGAAATAAACAACGAAATAGCTCAGAGATGCCAACGAGAGACAGAACCTAGATACTAAATTGAATGAACGTAAGTTTCAAATGTGACTCGGAAAGCGGTTCCAAGTTCTTAATTATTCCGCTTGTTTAGAATTGTAATGATTGACAATCGTAGCATCACATTTTATCCTTTTCACAGAGCTAGCAGTCGACTGGAACCTTGTTTAAACACTGTAAGATTTTAGGGGAAAGTAGAAAAAAGAAATATGATTTCGTATAATAGATGCTTAGTTGTGCGTACAGCATATTTTTGTAACCATTTAAGTAGTATTTAAATACTTAAATTGAAGTTAAGCTTTCCAGAATATGGGAGATGTAGTTGAGGTCAATGACCGGATGAGCACTGGACAGTGAAAGGGCGGAGCTATTGATGATCTCTTGAGGGTGAGAAATGTGACTGTGGGAGAGCACTTGATCCAGGGCCCAGGACCCTTGACTAGGTCAACTTCATCACCTCCCTTTGTTTACATCATCCCCTGCCAAAACTACCCCTCCAAGACACACGTTTACGACCCTTTTCTACGATTCCTAAAAAAAACGTCCTCCAGAACTGGAAAACTAAAAGAATCTCCCTTCCAATATTTTTCTGAATGGATAGGGTTGCTACTTTCTCTTCAAGGCACGTGGACGAAGAGCTTTTCTTTCACATTGCATTCCGATGCATAGCGAAATTCAAAATAAATAGAGGGTGAGGATTTCAAAATGGAAATGCCCGGGTAAAGTCCCTGTTCAGAACAACGGGATGCCCTTGGATCAAATGTTGAAAGATGTTGTATAAATGCTGGATGCTGGATCGCTATAAGTATACAGTGTGTACACAAGCGTCCCTTATCGGAAACGAGGGGGTAGGATGTGGGAGTCACGATAAAACACTATAACACTCTGTATTAGGATCAAAGCATGAAGGCAATAATTTTCATTCGCTGCCTTTAGTTGTTACACTTCCTTTCAAACGCTGTCTTTCCAAGATTGTATTTTTGGAATCATTTTTTTTCTATATGAAAGATTAAAGAAGTCAAAAGTTTCAAGAGGGGAAATGGATCACGTAACGCCAAATCCTGTTTAAAATGAAAGAATATAATGTGAGATTTTTTTTGGAACAACTTAAGATGCGTCGAGGACCGGATGATCTGTAGCAAATAAATTCGACGTAAATATGATTGATCTCACTGCGACAGTGATCGCCTCACAATTGTATCGTAAATTGAGGGTAGCTCGGGGTTGAAGTTTTGAAATTTTTTACAGACGCCTGTTTGTAAAATTATGATTTTGTAGTAAGATTGAAAAGAGAAATCGTGCTTACTTTGGAAGGGTGTCTTGGGCGTTGGGATCCACTTTGAAGTGCTGTGAGTACTGTTCGGTGTGCTTGGAGGGTGTGTACCACTGGAGGGTATCCGTGGAACCTTGAATGGAACCGTAGTAGAGGACAGGTGGGTTCCCCTCCTCTGAACAGTGCCTTCACCTTCACACTTGCTATTACATAATGGAAGTTAGCGTGGAAGAGGTTCCTATTTTTTACCACTTTACGACCCCTTTTTTAATAATTGCTCAGAGCCTAAGCCACAGGTAAACTTCAAAAATGTAAATTGCAGCAGAGCGGAATGGAAAATAAAGGGAGAAAAATCAAAATATTTCCTCCCTTTCCAAAGCTCTGTGCCTTCAGGAACTTGTCAAAACCAGCGAAAGAAGTGACACTATTCGTTCACTCAACATTTTCACTTTTTTCAAATCCAAGTTGTTAAAAAAAGTTTTTTAAATTCCAAAATGAGCTGTCTTTGGCTGAAATTCTGGAAGAGTCCTTAATGTCGCACAGTCCCGTTTAATCTCTCCTAATTTCAGTAATTGGAGCAGTAGTTCTACTACACATCAATTTCACTTTTTGACAAAATTTTGAGTCCGATTCACTTTTTTGGCAAGGAAGTACTGCTGGAGGTATGCTTCCCAGGAGGGAATATTTCCGGCAGAAGTTCGGTGGTTGTTTATTCTAAAATCGGATTCTTGGATTGGATCCTGGAAGGTCCCTACTCGCCTCGTGTTAATTTCCTTTTGTTTTGCGTTGCGGCTCTGGAGTTGCGTCCCTGGCTTCCTGCTGGAGAAGCACGTTGAAAGGGCTTCGTATGGAATCGAGGGAAGGGAGGTTGTGGAGTCTCGTCTTCAGAAGTGCTTCAAGAACTGATGCATATAGGCTGGGATAGCAAGGAAGTCCAAAAAATCGATTCCACTCTGAACATCCAGAAAGATTCTGCTGCGCACCACTCGCTCGATCTTCCCTTTCTTCATTCTTACTCGTTCCTTCAGAAGCACTTCAAGGGAAAAGGCCAAGGAGCGAACTTAACAGCCACAACGCTGCACGTTGTTTTAAGGCGCTCTGTAATAGGCGAGAAAGCACTGCAACACTTTCAACGCAGTAGCAGGACTCGCAGAACACTGAGCGTCAACCAGAGCCTTGTACTCAGGTGTACTTCCACTAAATAAATTCTAATTGATGCCAATTAAGCAAGCCCGAAAATTTCCGGAAGGCATCTTCAAAGTTCATTTTTTTTTACCTTGGAATTGCTTCAGAGAAAATTCGCAACTAGCGAATGTCACTAGCAAAGCTGTTATTAGTCCATCGTTGCAGAACGCAATGCAAAAAAGCTACTTTCAAAATTTAAAACTTAATTCTCCCCAATTGCTTCTCCTCAATTCGTTGAGGATTGATCTCGATACTTGGAAGTTTGAATTTAAAATAATCTTATGCAACTTGTCATTTGGTGGAGCGGGCTCCAAAGGGCTTTTGTAGCGAGATATATCGACGGAAGATGCTATGGTGGACTCTAGTTGATAAGCGTTGGTTCTTCTTCGCTAGTTTTTCATCTCGCTTTTTCCCATGGTCCATAGCTCTTGTGTATAATTTAGATTTTTTTTTTCTATTAGAAGATATTACATAAAGATCCCTTGGGGGAGGGTTTGGAGGCGAGGAACAAATGGACCCCAACGCATCTTCCTCACGTCTTTCCTTGCGTAATCCCAATTCATCTCTCTCCAGGCAATTAAAACAAAACCTCCATGGATACTAAATGCAATTCAAGGGTAATGTGACATGATTGGCAATGCTCTGTCTCTAACTCCGCTTTCATTTTAGAAATACTGAAAGACTTGGCGATGGGTCTCGTTTTGGCAACTGCCCCACACTCAACCGCCGCCGCGCACAATTCTTTCCCGGTCTTCTCAATTTTCATTTCTTTCGATTTTAATTTTTATATTTTCTCTTCATGGAAAGTCGAGGGAATCGATCTGGTGAAGTGGATTTGAGATTCTAATTTGAGGCAAAAAAGCATGGAGGCCAAGTTGAAATTTGAAAATGGTGAAGGCAGACGGGAGGAAATGAAACCCCGCATGGTATTTTCATTTTGATTTTAATTTCATTCCCTCTTTCGTATGCTAATGCATCTCCGGCGCAGGACCAATGAACTCAGACCATTGCGCAACCTTCTTCAGATTTTAAAAACAAAAATCTTATTCCAAAATCTGAAAGTATACACTGCATTGCTGGCAATGTTATTGTAATCTCTCAGAATAATATTTGTTGAGATTTTTTTAATAATGATTTTTCGGTTCAATGATTATAAGGAGATGTAGCACCTTCCGTAGAAGTTGAATGGGTTAGGAGAGGCTGTGATGTGTGTGAGTTGTCTCGAAGTTTGTATGATCCCATCAAATAAAATCACGCGTCTTGAAATATTTTATGTGTGGAGAGAGGGGCTATAAAAAATAGTTTGAGAAAATTAGAAAGATCTCCTGCAGCCTCCGTTGGTCCTAACTCGGATTTCAAATGTCTTCTTCCAACACTTTGATTCTACTTTATGATAATTGGAAGGGACATATTGTATTTATGACCAAAAAACTTTCTCCTCCTTTTCCTTCAATTGCTAAACTTTTCTCTCCCGCTTTAATTCTCTCCTCCAAATTTTAAGCTTATTATTTAGCATTTCAATTCTAATACCTATAAAACCTCTGGTATTAAATGTTTATAATATCCCGCTTAAAAAATAAATTAAATAAATATAATGTTGAATTAAAAATAGAAATTAAATTTGTAATAGATTATGACCATTATTTCGATATTATCTAATATTTTGGATTCTTAAATTCTGAACCGAAATATATTTCTGCAATGTATTTCAAAACGACATTGCACGATATTTCAAGAGGTTGAATTTTTGGAAACAGATTGTGTGCAAACATGTTGAAGGAATTTTGTAGTGGCTGCAAACTTACATTGACAAAGTATTCTGTCCGATTTATTTGTAGAGCACGTCGTCGGTGTCTCTGCATCATCAAATTGGAAAGGACACGGATCCGATGTTGAATGTAGTCGTGAAATTCTGAACGTCAACTCAATGTCCAACGTAAAATGACAAGGTTGGAGAAAGGACATTCTAAATTTGCAGAGCCTGAACGTGTTTTAAGGTTGGTCCAGAGGGATGCTGATTAAATTGAGGAGGCAGCGTCCTTACAGAATCGCTTCATCCCTCCGTCTTCTGTCAAGAAGGAACGTTCCAGATCGATCTCCCATCGATCAACAAACTTCATTCTCATCAACAAGGGAAGTACGCGCCGGAATGAGTACTAGAATTTTAATCGAATTCATGAAATAGTCCAATTCCGTACGACCTGCCTGTCTTGAGAACAGCCTATGGAAGAATGCTTGTAAAATAAGATCACTTTCTTGGGTGAAAGTAAAACTTTCACTTTGAAGTAACGATTTACAGGCAAGAGATGTTTGAAGAAGACATAAAAATGTAATTTATTACAAGAATGTTATTAAAGGGAGAAAAATATTTACGTATAAGCTTCGCATCATAAAGGCCAAAGTTGTTTTCTGGAAAATTCTTAAAAAAAAAAAGATTACTTGGTCGAAATTACATTTTTAAGTAAATTTGAGTATAGATTTTTTTTAAATAACCATAACTACATTGATAGCAACACTATGAATTTTCGCCAATACTTTATTCTTATAAATTGGAAACATTGTAGCCGACAACCCGCATGGTGGGCTGCGGTTTACAATCCCTTTTTGGCAGGTTTGGGTTTAATTTATTCTGAAGTTTAATACATTTAATTTCAACTTGGATTTCATTAATAATTTAAGTTTTGTGCATGCCTTTTTGTTTAACTTCTTTTAAAATTATCTATTATTTAGGGTTCCTAATATCCTTTCCAACGGATGTATTTTGCATAAGTGTGAATGAAGACTGAAAGGCCTAGAATAATGTGTATCAAAAGTAGATTGGATTTAGAGTTTATTTAAACGAAGCATTTCCTGTTTTAAAAGCAGATATCTTGGGCTGGCCAATCAGAAATCTGGCTGCACAATCTTGGGCTTGTTTCATTTGGAAAGTTATAGTTCAACTTCTCGCTGCTTTTGTAAGAAACGAGAGGGCTTGAAAATATTAGAATAGTATTTGCCTGGGTGAAATAATTGAAGCTATCTACTAAAGGTCAAAGGTGGAGCAGACAGATATAAAAACGATGAAAGTTGAACAGATAACCTTTGATATTTTTCGCATTTTGGGACGAAAACTTGTATTCCGTTGATCATCTTATGGCAGTGAGTGATGTCAACTTTCCTGATTTGGTATTTAATATACCTAACAATTAACGACAATAGACAGACATACACTGCTGGTGAAATTGCTAACAAACATATCCACAATGAAAGTTAGTAAACGTACAATATTATTCGGAACTTTGTTTAAAAAGTGTTTATTATGCAATATTACCATATTGCAAAACATAAAATACTTTTAAATCTTTCTCCACGCGGACTTTGCTTGCATAATTTTAGCTCTCGTTTCTCCACTAATTTTATCTCAAATTCATTCATTTTTAATCGCGTTTCCAGCTACTATTATTTATGATGAAGAATTAGAAGTTGAATATAATTTTGATCCAAACTGAACATTTACTTTTTTGTTTATTAAATTTAAACAATTGAAAGACTTCTAATGATTGATTGATTCGTCCAATTTTTTTTTTCAACTCCACGCCTGTATTCATTTAGAACTTCTGTCTACTATCTGATAAACGCAGGGGTTGAAAATGTCGAATCCTGACACAACACCTCTGATCTGTCAAAATGTAGCACGGATGAAAGAATAAAAATCCATCTTTCTCTCCCTCTTTCTGAATTTTGAAAGGAAATAAAAATTTCAAGAATGGAATCCTTTTCTCGTCCTAATATTTTTACCAAAGGAATTTGATTTTCCCTTCCTTTTCCCATTTTCCCTTCTTTTAATTCGGATTTTGGTGAAAAGAGAAAAAAGAGAGTGAAAGTCGCAGCATTTTCTCTCCCTGAAAATCTTGCCGCAGTTTTCATATCGTCTGGCGCATCCAACGGAACCTCCGTCAACAAATTTCACAATAAGCGAAGGGAGGCGAGGGGGGCTCAAAAGCAAAAGCATTTCTGATTATGTGACTTTTTCCAGAAAATTGAATTTTCTGACGGCGTGAAACCGAGAGTTAAATTGGAGTTTGGGCCGCGGCTTTTTTTGGCCTTGTTGCTAATCTCCCTACCTTGCAAAATTGAATCTGGAGGAAATTGGATTCTCAAAAAGAAATCGGGTTAATATTTTCTACGCTCCTTCCCAACTGACTTCACCATTTCATTTCCGTTTTGGACACGAAAAAAAAAAGAGAAAGTTGGACAACAAGAGTTGCGCTTCGCAGTGAAATGGAGAAAGTTAAAACTTACTTTCGTTTGTACATGGTTTACAAAAACTTATTTGCCATTTGCTGCCTCTCTCAGATAAAAACTCCAAGCAACTTATTCCTCTGCCTCATAATTTAGAATTTAACCTTCACATTTAATTGCTTGGAGCCCCAGCAGTTATTGGACTGTGCCTCTGGGTGGTGATGAAAAAAAGCAATTGCGCCCACGACGTCCCTTTTGGGACCTTTTCCGACATTTTGAAAGCAAACTTTCGTCAACGTCGAAAGTACTTCATTTCCAGCCCTTTATTGTTGTCGCTCTTCAATTTACCCAGGACAATTTTCCTCCAAGTCCAGTTTTGACTATTTGACTTGGTAATATGGGCTGCTTGAATTTAAAGCAAATATTCGCAACTCTCCTCTCAAAGCTTCCAAATTCCCCTGATGAGCTGAATATTCAAAATTTAATGAAAGTGGAAGATTTTTGGAGCCATATTTGACTAAAGCATCATAAAGTCCTCTGGTTCCTCCGATGGAATTTTCGGAAAGGCGTGTAATTTTAGTTTTGTGCGCTTTTCGAGAAAGACCATTTGGAAAAATCAATACTTTCATTTGCGGAGGTACTTCGTCATCGCAGTATATTCTGGCTGTGCGTGTGTTTCGGGAGAAACTTGCCTATAAAATATACCCCCTACATCGCAGCTTCGCAATGACCCTGCCGTAGATCTATCGATTTTTGGGGTATAGAGGGCTAAAACTCAAAATCAAATTTTGAGCAAAATTGAAGTCTTAAGTCACTGCGTACAATTCCTGTAACAAGGAATAAGGCAACTTTTAACTGGTACCATTACTGCTTCGATCTCAAGCAATTCCAATTGATGTAATTTGAAAAAAAATCTTTACGACATAGATTGCTGAGACCAAGTCACTCAACATCCCACACTTTCTCCGACATTGTCAAATAAGAAAAAAAAACTGTTAAAACAGAAGGAGCTGGAATAAATATTCGAGGCAGAAACAATAGTTTCGAGTCGAAGCTGGACAAGGACGAAGAATCAGAGAGATTTCAAGCGAAAATAATATATGTTTTGCGCTTTCTCCACAGAAAAAGAAACAGAAAAAAGAGAAAACACATTTTTGGCTTTAGCCGCAGAGTATTGGGAAAAAGAATATATAGAAACAAGTTGAGAAATAGAAGGGAGAAAGCATAGCTTGTTTATTGATTTTCCTCGGACTTTTACTTCGTGTGACTTTGCTCACTCCCTTTTGAAAAGGGCAAAATCCTGGGCGTCTAAAAGGAGGTTGAAGTGAAAGCTTATATTCCTAAGGCAAGCTTTACCTTTGGATTAGGAATTGTAAATTCCGCCCTTCGGTTTCCCAGCCTCAATAGAACAGAATCGCCTAAATTGAAATTACATTTGAAATTGAAGCTGAAAGGCCTCGGCTCAAGTTCTCCATTTGAAAATTAATATTATATTTGATTTTGTAATTACTTTCTCAGTCCTAATCCTAAGTCCGACTCAATTTCGCTAACGGAAAATCGTTTACAACTTTAAATCTGTAAATCCTTTTGATTTCTGGCGCAGCCCTTAGAACTTGATTCATTGTCCAGAACCCTTTTTACTTTTAAAACCTGCGAGGCAATTGTGATCATATAAATTGAAACTCTTTCCTTGATCTTTCTATTTGCTTCTAGAATGAGGAATATTTGTTTTTGTCTTGTATTCATTCAATGTCATCTCGAATATAAATAGTCCAAATCCTTTTACAACATACTCGGACTCGGGCAGAATGCAAATGTTTGCCAAATTCAGCTCATTTAGGAGTAGTTTGGGGTATCAGTTTTAATACACTAAAATCAAAATATTTTAGATTTTAAATTTATATTATTATTCTTTATTTATATTATTTTTAATCTAGTATTTATTATTTTAATACTTATTTTTCATTTCCACTATTAAATGGAATGTATTACTTCCAATGACATTCACCGATGTATACGGGAAAGAAAGGCAAAAATTAGAAAACTGGAACATAACTGGATTTTTCGAAGAGCACAAGTAGAGGCCGAGGCTTTTTTTTAAACTGATTTTTCTCTTACACTAAAACAGAACACAAAACGTGAACAAAGATAATTCAGAGAGGTTTTGGGTTGCACTTGCCGGTACACAAATATACGAATACGCAAAATACACATCTTCAGGCTGATTTGTTGTGTCTTGATATAAATGGAGGCTGTTTTTTTGTGAGTGGACTGAGTGATGGGCGAAAGAAGGTGAATGTGCGGATGGAATATGGGAAGTGGCTGGGAAGTGAGTGGGAGAGGTAGCGTAGAAGTTGTAAGCATTAGCCTAGGTTAGGATTCCTTTCTTTTCATCTTCCTTTCATCCAAGAAGACTAGTCCCAGAACACAAACTACTTCCATTTCAGAGGCCTCCTTCCAGCCCTACTTCCAGCGCTGTCAGGACGCTGAATGCCAAAAGACCTCTCCAGCCCTCCACCAACGAATTCCCAGAGATAGAGACAAGTGAAAGAATCAAAGAAAGTGGAGACTCTTCACTTTCTCCCACGCACAAACACCACCTACCTCACGCAACACAATCCAGGGTCACAGCCCTCGCCAAATTCTAAGGAAGTGACCTTCAAAGCATCACTACGCCTATCAAGGCCTCCCTTCATCCAATTCTAACCAAAGTGAGCCCACTTGCTTTACTTTCTCCTCAAAGGGCCCCTTCTCTAGCCACCTAAAACTCATCCAACGCACATACAAACCGAAAAAAAAACTTTCGCAATTGAATACTAAGTTCATGATCTTTAATTCGTGTTCCTCGTTTTATCATGATAACTGAAAGATTCAATTGAAATATTAAAAATTAAAGGTCAAGATTCAAAGGGTTCTATTTAGAAGCTTGACATTATTTAAATGTGCATTTTGAAGTGCTGGAAGTTGAGTTCTAGGCCGAGATGGTCAATGTTTTTTCTTCTTCTGAAAAACGCATGTTTACAAGGACGCAAAAAGTGAAGAATAGATGGGCTGCGTGGTTGAAGTTTCGTTTCCTGGAAAATAGCAATTTGAGAAATTCTTGGAGCCCTTTAAATTTTATTTTGAAAAAGGGAATTCTCATTAATTCCATCAAAATGTCAGGGAGAGAGCATTAGCTCCGAGAAATATGGGTAGATTGCCATTGTCAAAATCTCTTTTCTCGAGGAGCGATGAAGCGATATTTTCGCTTATGGAGATTCAGCCTCTTTTCCTTCCACCAATATTCTGAAAAACCTTTCACCATTAAGGCCCAGCATAAATAGAAGCAAAAAAAAATGCAGCAGCTGTGACATGACACACGACATTACGCTCAGTCGTCGGAAATAAATGGTTGGACGCAAGAGAAATATCTTGTGCATTTACCCATTATAAACCATTAAGACCCCCGCCCCCCTCCAGCGCAAATTGGAATTGTACTAAAGCTCTGCCAATTCTTTACTAAAAAGTAGTTAAGCCTAATAGAACTCCTAGTTTTTTTTTTGCAGTGCTTACGTCAATTTCGACTCAAGAATTCTTTATTATTTGGAAGCGTTCGAGACCGTTGGGCTTGCCATTTTTATCCATTCAAAAACCCATTACGATCTGCCTCATTATTTTTTCCAAAGAAACAAAAGGAAGTTATAATGGTTATCCTTCGTAAGGCTTTCTTTTTTTTTGGACCCTTTAAAACTCTCAACGGAACTTTTGGGATGGAATTTTTGGCCCGGGTGTTCCCTACGTGTTTAAATTACAAAAGTTGAACAAATTGAAAAATTTAGAATGCCTCAGCCTTCTAACTTATCCCTATATAACCCTACACTTGCCCTTACGACGACGCCAAGAAACTGTTCGTGTAACACAAAGAAATTTAATTTATTCCTGCCCTTTTTTTTACTTTCTTTCATTTATGAATATGCATTAAGTTTACACATTCAAATTGTGGAGACCAAAACTTGAGCAAAGATTTTTCTCTGTATTAATTTCAGTTCGGAAGGGTTCAAAGTGTAAACCTTGGCAGAATTGTCCTTCTTTAAAAAAAAGAAAATTAAAAAAGATTTTCTTTTAAAAAGAAAAAGCTTCGTTCAAAAAGAAAAAGATTCTTTTTCTTGTTGAATTTCAAGATGCAACGGAGGCTGGACCTCCAGGTTAACGGATCTTGGAAATTCGAAACGGGCGAGGCTCAGGCGGAGCTTAAAAAGACTTTTTGGAAGTTAAAAAATGAGTTTTAAAAATTTGAAAATTTTTCTTCTAAAGCCATTCGGGATGCTTGAATTTCACTGCTCATTTGCATTTAATATTAATTTGCATATGAGGGCAGAAGGGAGGCTCTCTGTGGATCCCTCTTCCTCTGATTTGAAGAGGGAACACAATAAGTTGAGATTAAATTGAAGAATCCTTTTAGAAGAAGCGTTCTGAATGAATCCTGATTCATCTAATGTTACGAAACGGTTGCATCCGCTCCCTGCTACAGATTGTGTGGTGGACCTAGAAATAAATTGATCCTCTTAAGGCAGGAGGGCCTAGTTTATTTTAATTGCGAATTATAATTTGGCCTTGCAAATTGCCGAGTCCACTTGACTCCAAGGGTGGCAAAATATTCGGTAGCACGCTCCACCACTTTACGTTGAAGAAGGTGACCAAGACAAGTCGCATTGATAGGCCCAAAAACCGGTTTTCATTGTGTCCAGAAACCCTTCCAAGACAAAACGGGTCTTGACACGCGACTAACGGAGCACTGGATGCAAAATTTATTCTACAGTTACGATTGAAAAGTTTTGAAATATTTTCAATTTTTCAATAATTTCAAAATTGTATTTTTGAAATTATGAAAAAAAAACTCCAAAAATTGTCGTCCTCTCATTTTGGAAGTGCTACAACATAGAGAGACTTTTCCCTCGAGACGAATGATAATGAGCAGGCACCAGAATCTCCATTGTATGAATATGGAAATGATTTATGTAATAAGTGGACCACATTCTACATCACGATCTTTACAAAGGAAAAAAAATCATAAAAGTCTCACTGCTACTATAGGATCCGACTGAAGGGCTACCTAGAATTTCAAGGGCCCACGCTGCACTTCCCTGTCTCATCTTTACATGCTCTTATGCAAATGAAAAGGCTTTCGTTTTTATCTTAGGAAGTGTCAAAGGTGAGAAGATTCAGTTCATTCATGTCAGTTGAAAATTCTAAAGGCGTTCCAAATTCCCGTAAATAAAAATTCAACTTCCACTTTGCCGGAAAGGTACTCTTAATTTTTAGTTCGTTGAAAGTTAAAACAATGGAGGCAGCTGAAAAACGCAACATCGTATTCCAAATGCAAAATAAGTGGACCATCTGCCTATTCAACGGTTGTCTTTGCGGTTGCAAAAAAAACTGTCGGTCTGTTTCCCACTTTCAATTTTAAGCCAGAAATCAATCTTGTAAATTTTGAAAACTTTAATTCTGATACATTTTTGGAAACTTTAAGGAGAAAGTGACTAAAACGCTAAATAAGGTGCTCGAAGAAAGCGCCGTTCAAAATGCTTTCGACGCCCTCTGCCGCTCTTTGTCAGTTTCTGGAAGGATTTTCTCTGAAAATTCAGCCCACGCCTACACTTTTCGTGGGAAAGGTGGAACCCCAACGCCACTTCAACAAAAATCGTATTTTCGTACTCAAGTTGAAATAAATGCAGAAATTCTCTTCAATTTTTCATTGTCAACTATCTTACACCGGAAGTACACTTTTTTTTTTAGGATTTCAAACAATTCAGGACATTTTTCCGGTTAGGTAGTACGCCCAGGTGGATAACGGCTACATTTAAAGTTGCAAGCATTGTTCCGCTTCGTGACAGACAGATATAAATAAATGCCGAAATTATTAATATTAAAAAGAAAAGCAAAAGCAGCTAGTTTGTAAATACCAAACTGCTCAATTTATATTCAATACTAAGAACAGCAACATCAATTTCTCTTATTATAAAAAAATAAGTATGCTCTTATATTAATAACGTAATAGTGAATGTTATTCTTAAGAGTTTTACGAGTTGGGGAAACTCCACAGAGATCAAAAGCAAAAATTGTTTCTGAAAATACGTCAATGTCAAAAACAAAATGTGGTCCACGCGGGGTTACTTTATGCCTTGATATACCTTTGGCCAGGAACCCCAAATAAGCATTTCGGCGGAAGTCAAAGAGACGCTTTATGAAAAAAGGTTGAACTACCTTTGACAGGGTACTTGTCCCGGGGTTCGTAATCAAGTGGCAGGAACGTTTGGGACTGGAAATAAAACCCGGGCAACTCCCATATCGCTTCACTCCGTCGTGTGTCACGGGTTGAGGTCTATTCGACGGAAACCGGTTCGATTGGGCCTCTGTGCAATTCTTTTCAGAACATAAAAGAAAGTCCGATTCAATAAACTTTTATTTCTCCGCTGTCGACAAAAACCGGTTTCAAAAGCAGTTTTGTTTTTGAAATCATAAATTCATTTTTCGAAAAACTAGCTCCAAGAAACAAAAGCCCGGCAGACGCTGCGGCACTGGTCGGAGCTTTACAAAATTACCAGGTCTTTTGAATCCATTTTTTAAATGACAAACCTTTGTAGAACTATTAAATGGGAAATTAAGGAATGTGTCAGTGGACATACTTTCTCCGTCACGAGCACGACACGTCTGAAAAATTTTTAAATAAAAAACGGCAAAACTTGTTTTTCAAGTTTCTAAATTTATACAAATGCTGGATGCTAAAACACTGAAAAAAGGAAATGCATAAATTTTTGGTTGTATTGATCCTGTGCTGGTTTCTTTTTTGAATCCAATTACAAATGAAGAGCAATTTTCACGGCGGAACTTTAGGACGCTGAAAAAAAAAGTTTTCGGCGTCCACTTCCACGCCTTTTTATTCGAACCATCTGCTGCTAGTTTCACTCGACGTGAATAAAAATGAGGAAGAATGCTGTTTATAGCAAGGCTCTGAATTGGATGGAAGTTAGTGCATGGATACCGTATGGCTTCAATTTCCATGCTTTTACAATCCAACGGACTTCCATCACCCACCGTCAATAATAAGAGTTGCGTTAAATCGCAACGTAACAAAGAAAATAAAATAAAAAACTGGAAGTTTTTTTTTCCTTGTCCTTCCCTACGTGAAGGACAAGTCAACTCCTTTTTAACAGTTGTTGCAAAATTTGTAAGGCCAACCGTTAAAATTTTCGCAAGAAGTTGAGGCCGGAGAGATCAATAACTTATTCCTAGTGCGTCCATTCTCCATTGAGCCCTTAAGGGACAAAAGAAAAGGGCAGCTGAGTCTACACTTCGTAGCCTTCGTTAAGGGTCTTGTGTATGAAATTCCAACTGCATTTGCAATACTACCCCAGTCCCACACAACTTCCTGTTCAAAGAGATCAAAGCAATGCAATCTTTAATCTCCAATTCATCTCTACGCTCAGGAACGACGTCCAACTATTCAATTTCTAAAAATGTATCTCTTCGTCCCTTTGTTCGCATGCTCGATAACGAACGTTTTGTTTGAATTTACGCGCTCCTCCAAAGGCAGTGACAGCGTCTGTGATGCATCTTTCATTGATTAACAATCGCCTTTCAATGGACTTTAACTCCTTGAGTTGGGTGTTGAATGACAATATTCACTGGCTTCCATCATTCGACCCGCAGATCCTCCTGATTTCAGCGTTTTTCTTTTTTGTAAACTTTTTTTTAATGTTTTATTCCAAAAAATTTCGACTTTGAAATTTTATTTTAACAACAAGACAGAATAATCACAGGGTTGTGCATGGGTATTAGGACAGAACTTAGGAAAACTCATGAATTTGTGAAATGAAACTTAAAAGGTGCGTACCAGATGTGCCTTGTATGGGTGTCTGCATGAGCCTGAAAAATGAAAACAGAAGCGAAATGGACTTATTTTGAAAATTATATTTGAGGAATCTAGGTCGTTGAGCAGGATAGTTCACAAAATTTATTCGGAAACGATAACCTCAAGACTGCAAGCATAATTTTTAAAATAAATGATACGCCGTTGAAAATTAAATAAATGATTTAAATAATTTAAGTCAGTACCCAGTTCTGCTAATTTAATTTAACTCCAAATTAAATCTAGATGAATTTAATGATAATGTTATCATATTAGATCATTTCGATTTCCGTTCCTTTTCTCTTTTCCAATACCGGGTTACAAGAGAAAGTAAAAGGAAAAGAAACAACACTATTTTGCAATTCAAATCATAATATTTCATTTTTACCTTGTTTTCATTTCCAATAATCCAGTGAGCATCAAGAACAGATTTTTAAATGTTATGTGGGAAATTGTAATTTTCTTTAGGACATTTTAACTAGAGGAAATAAAAACATAATGCTCTACTTGAAAAATATTTTATGTCCTTGCAAAAGGAAAAAAAACAATTTTAGGACTTTTGCTTTCCATTTCCAGAAGCCCAAACTTTGCAAAATTTTCAATAATAAGGTACTTGAGGATAAGGCTTTACAAGTTCCTTTGGTTTCGGTTTCTCGGTAACTTTTAATGAGCCTTTTCCAACTTTATATTGCATTTCAACCACTAAAAGAAGCCTTTCTGTCCTTTGTAATGGCGCCAGCCTTTGCTCGGTACACACAAAAAATAGTGAAAACTGATGAAAAAAAAATCCACAGAAGCGAATGCGGGGTCACACTTTCAGCGTAAGGGCCCTTTTTGTATGAAACGTATAAGATGTCATGAGCATGATTTTTCATAGTTGATTTAATTCCTCTCCCCTTCCTAGCCTCTAAAACGACAACTTGAATCATCCCACCAAAATCAAAAGCATTCTGCCTTCAGAATTGGCTTGTCCGTCATATTTCACTTTTGATCTTCACAGAATTAAAAAGAAAAAACTCATCTCTGTGAGTGCTAGAAATCTGGAAGAACTGTCAGTTTCCTCCGACGTAGCATCATACATGTGATGAATTGTTTTCTTTGTTTTGTTTTTAGAATTTTACGTTTCTGAAATTAGGATTAGGCCACTGAAGCTCGCACTCCTTTAAAATTGTATGGTTTTCAGCTTATTTGGAGGAGACTTGCATGTAGTTTTGGCATTTGGGAAATGTTTCTACCAATTTTTCAAGTTGAAAGCCGGCAGCTGGTCTCTGCGTGTTTCGATTCTTGAACGTATTTGGTTCCAAAAAGTAAGCTGGAAGTTCCATTAATGTGGAGCTAGAAGGCCAAGTAGAAATGTGCTGTTACGTTGGGAAAGGGAAGAAGAAATTGGGCTGGAGTAGCCGTGACCGTGTTTCCTTCCTTTCCCTTGACTTTGGGAAGATCTACTTCATTTTTTGTGGGATGCTGCACCATAGAAGATGCTTGAGACCTTATAGAGTCCTGTGCGGCTATAGGGAATTGCATCTCGGAATCTAAACATCTTGAGGGATGAAAAGACCTATCCCAATCCCATCTTCTTACGCAACGCAACGCACTTTCACGCAGCTTCCATTCTTCTCTCCTTCAGAAAAACTTCCACGCAACGCCAAATCGCTTTTCCATCTTCAAAAGCCATAAATGCATTTCCATCCAACTACTACGTGTTCCACAAAGTATGTTCCTAATCTGATTGTAAAAAAATAACGTTAAACTTAAATGCTTTAGAGTTATTTATTTATTTGTAAGCATTCCAGTAAAATATAGTTTCAATAATGGAGATTGAAACCTACAGGACAAGTTTTAACACTCACAGAACATTAATTAGATCTTTATTTTTTAGCTTCCTTTTAAAATTGTTTGGACAATATGTATATTCCGATTATTGCTTCTTCACACTGAATATATAGATTCTCAGGTTCTATTATAAGCTTAAAGCCTTTCCCTAAAGATAAATAACTATTTACATCAATCTAGTACAAAGTAGTAAAAAAAAATGGAGATACAAAATTGAAAATAACAACATTGAACTATCAATTGTGAGATGAGACCCTCAAGATAATGGAGTAATGAAATATTCTACCTATATAATATTCTGCATTTTTGGTAACTTTTTAAGCCTGGTCCTATTTTCAATCGCTGAGCCTTAAATAGCTTGGATAACATGTCCATGTTAATAAATTAACAATTGCTATCTTAGAATTAGGTAATACAATTCTTAAATCGTGTTCATATAAAATTACTTTAAAAAATCTCATCCCTATTTTTTCAGTATAATACTTTGAAGGTAAGCTTTTCCCTTTTCGGTTAATACAAAAGGTCAAAAATATATGTACAAGGTTATATGGTTGCTGCTCATGAAAATATTCTTTTCAAAATAGAAAATTTAATTACGAATTCAAAATAATTATCCTACTTTTCTACTTTACTATTATCCCTAATTAATACTTCAGTTTCTTTATGTTTCAATAGACAAAACAAGTAATGTGCAACAAGGGCAAAATACAGTCGGTAACTTCGATACGCGTCTATGGAATTTTTAAATCGTGTTTTAAAATAATCTAAATCAAAATACTCTTATTAGTAAATTAAATCTTCACTTGAGAAAATAACTGTTTCAGTTTTAACTTTCTTTTTCATAGAGCATACTACTGAATACATATGAGAACTTCACATTTCACTTTTGTATCTTTCCAAAGTCTATTGTTTTGTTTCGATT
Organism: Bilobella aurantiaca; assembly: GCA_021029175.1. Lineage (NCBI taxonomy): Eukaryota > Metazoa > Arthropoda > Collembola > Poduromorpha > Neanuridae > Bilobella > Bilobella aurantiaca. The sequence continues at coordinate 16,907 of VYYI01000146.1, read as the reverse complement.
TTTCTTACGAACGGTTGAATAAACTAAGATTGCATGTCTTTGGGTTGTAAATAATTTCCTTCTGCGGGGTAAGTCTTGAGCAACTGTTCTTCATCAAATTGTGTAGTTATTGGGCTGTGGTTGAGGAAGTCCTGAAGGCGCATTCAATGGTGCACTCTAACTTAAGTAATTTCTATTCGTCTGTATCCTTGCCCTTCCTAATTCCGATCCAACGAAAGAAAGTTGACAGAACACTTATCCAGCCACCCGAATTGGATCCGTTGAGACAGTGTCTTCTATTTCATCCCAGCAGCGATTCCCGCAACTCTCCCAGCGCGACTCTGAAGAGAAAAAGAAATTTCAAAACATTTTTAAAAAAATGTATTCTGTTACATAATTATAATATTTTTTGAATTTTTATTTATTGCACTCTCTTCTACTTCATTTCAAAAATTCAATGAAATTCAAATCTAGGTTGTGCATAATTGCAATCATGTAATTGTTATTGTGAAAACGAGAATGTAGACAGTGTGATTTACATAATTTGTTGTGTTAAGGTAGTATCGTTTGCTCGTTTGTTCATTCAAAATCAAAAGCAAAACTGATTGAGTGGATTCATTTCCTAAACATGCGAATTCTACGAATTTTTACAAGAATTTAAAAAATACGGCAATTTAACCATAAAAATTCCCAGTTGTTCATGTGTTTGAATTAGCTTCCCTTATTTGAAAAAAAAAACGGCTGGAATCGTATTTTTTTAGTTGAACTTGAATAGCACTCTCCGTTGTAGAATCGTAAAAAGTTTGTTTGTTGGAGTTTGTGTGTACACAAGTGCAATTTTAGAAGGTCATCAACACGGCGAAGTGATTCAAAACACGAATGACAATAACAATAATTACCAACTATTATTCGCAGCTTTGCTTATGTATTTATTTCCTACTACAACCATCCAATGCGTCCTTTACTGATGTGGACATGAACATGTCGACGACATTTTCAACCACATTAAATTCTCCAAAACTAAAATTAAACTCGCCTCTCTCAACATGTCATTTCCCATTGTAGTAAAGCTATATTTCCAAGAACAAAATCCAATGCATTACTCGCTGGAAGTGCTTCCGCTTTTCGAAAAGGAATTGTGTAGCGTAACAGCTGCCTGGCTTCGATCCAAACTGATTATGCCTTCATTATACGTTTTTCCTTTCCTCAAGCCATAATGCACGGTCACAATGGGCACGGTTTTCCGCCTAATCTTCTACCCGCGACACCTGAGTTCTTTCCCGTCAATGGCCGCCGAACGTGGCTCTTCGATGGGCCTTCCTTGCCAATGACAGTTGGAAAGTAGAATATGATGCTCATTTGAAAAAACCAAAAGATCCTGAACCATGGAACCATTTTTTTTTTCAAATTAACGTAACATTTTCTAGGCCGGAAGTTCTAATTTATTTGTCTCTCTCTGCATGTCCGCATAGCTCTCGAAAAACAAATAGGCTGAATGTGCATCAGTAGAACAACCGTGCATAACAGCATGTGACACAAGCATAAATTGAGATTCGTTGACTGTCTCTGGTGGCCATGTCAGCGTAGAATTGCTTCATCAGCACGCTTCCAAAACCCATGCTTCATATTCCACAGTCGGAAGGTATTAAAGGGCCCATAAAAAATGCCGAAAGGGAATAATAGTGCATTGGAGGCATTGGAAAGGCATTACTTATTCATCGAAGCTTTCTCCCTGAGGAGAAACGTTTGGGGGAGGGGCAATTGCGTATTCTCAACGTGCTGAAGAAGTGGAACATGGTAAACAGTGTGTTCTTCCTTTTGAGGTCCATGGAAGGGATTCTAAATGGGAGTGACAAGTGGGATGCCTCCAGAATTCTAAATGACATTTCCGGGATCCTGAGAAGGACCACTACAAAGGGCCCTCTGCTTTCCATTAGAAAGCAAAAAAGAAAGTCTCTGTCTCAAATGCTGGAATTCTGGGAGTACTGGGAGAAAGGAAATAATCCCTTGACAATTAAGTATAACAAGAATCCAAGGGCCAAAGGAACCACTAATACAATAATGTACTGCTCAAGCTTTCCCTTTTCTAAACCTACATGAATCACCACCATTACTAATAATCAGAGTGCACTGAATCCTACGAGAAAAAAAAAATCATTCTTAAAAGTAACTTTCATGCAATGGGATTAGTGTACACGTATCCAAGCCATGGAAGCCATTCCTTTTTTTTTATTATGAAAGTAAAACTACAAAAACAACAACTTTTTTTGTCCTTCTGAAACAATAGTGGACTGTAGAGGATAACTACACTGCTTAAGAAAATTAAGAAATTTGTTATATTTTCTATTTTAGCTCTCCTTATTTACGGGTTAGCGATTTAAAAGAATTTTGAAAGGGATTCTTAAAAAAGTTTAATTTATTTTAGGTTTTTTTTTTAAACAAAACAAGCCCGATCCCATTCCAGATCTATAAAATTATCCGAATTTCCGAGGGCTACGCAGTTTGAAAAGCCATTTGTGCCTGATGAGTCATCGCAACCTTTCCAAGTCCTTTCTCCATTGTGCGTAACTTCCTGCGTAGATACTGGAAGCATATACCGCTAAAAGCCAAAACTTTTTCAGTCCCCTTTGCTTTTATTTCCTACGAAATTGTAATAGGATTGCTTCTCTCTTCCACTTTATAGAGCTCCGTGGACATGAAAAACTTATTACTCAAACTAAACTTCAAGCCTTGTCCTTTACATTTTGTTATTCAAGTTGGAAGAATAATGGATATCATCCTCAGGTTGGATTATATTCTTGGCCCTAAGCTTCAAAAAAAATGGGGACTTGCTTTCTTCACTCTATTTATGTTTTTAGGTAAAAGTTTTCTATTGAATAAAAAATGGCAGCTGATCGAGAATTTTTAACTTAAAAACCGAATAATGCTGCAAGTCTTCATTTTAATTACAATTTAGGCTTCATAATTTTCAATTCGTAATGTCATTTTTATCAAAAATTTAAATAACTATTTTAGATATGAAACTAAAATTGTTTCATGATTAGTTTATAAATATGATGCTACCATTCTAAAATAATGTAACTATTTGTCTTGTCAGTTTATATGGCTCCAATGAAATTTATTTGGATAACCGGAACCTGCCTTTGCAACTTGAAAACTTGCAAACTTGCTTTTCCGACATGAAAATTCTGACTTGAAACATTTTGCCAGGAAGGAAGCTTGAATTGCATGCAATAATAGTGTAAGGGCTACTCAAGTCCCCCGGATGCCTTCTGTTTGTCCACTTCCTCCAGGGCGTTGATGTAATGGCCGCATGAGTCAACGGAAAGCACAACTAGCTTCAAAAACTTAAAACTGACAGTAGCGACAGGCACTTTTCCTATTAATTCCGTTTAATGATAAACACAAGTGTTGCAATGGTCCTTTGACGTGTGAAGGGACCCCTCCAGAAAACCTGGAACATGACCAACCACCAGCCCAGCTGTCATCTCCTCCTTCCTTTTCGCCATTGTATGCAAGTACGATGCCCATTGTTGGGTCGTGAGGCCCTCAAGTATGAATTCACGCTAATTAGTGTACTGGGGTGGCTTCGCTTTTTTACACTGCGCATTGTCCCTCAAAACTTGAAACAGACGGCCCTGCGTCATTGTTAGTACAGGGAGAATGTCAGAACTTTCACCCTACAAGAAAGCCGCTCCTGAGTTTTTAGAGTGAAAGTTAGATTGGAGGTTTTCAAAAAAAAAATTTTTTTTTTTAAACTTGTCTAACGTTGAGCGTAAAATTAATGGTAATGATTTACTTACCTTTTTCTCTGTCAATTTTTCACAGCGTCTCACTTTACAGATCTGATGACTCTTTTCGTTTCGACACGGCGCACAGTCTCCGCAGTTGTCCTTCCTCTGGCAACCTGTGCATTCCCCGCAGCGTTTTCGTTTCTTCTTGACCGGTTTCTCTGGGTCTCCAGGCTCCAGCGAGGCATTGTGCAGCGTTCCATGGTCCATGCCACCGTTGAGGCCCATACCCTGTGGTCGCTTGAAATCCGAATCCGTACTTGACACGGAGGAGACTTGAGGGTCATTGAGATCATGACTATTGTTATTATTAAAGGGATGGTTATGACTGTTGTAGGAGTTCTCCATGGAGTTCTCCAGAGAGTTCCGCTTTCTCTTTTGACTCTTTTTGGGCGTCCCACCGTGGGACAGTCCACCGTTCCCATTCGAATTGGTTACAATTTGAGGACTGTTCTGCTGCTGTGACCCTTGCTGCTCCATTTTGGAAATGTTTTGATGATGGTGAAGGCGGTGGTGTATGTGCGGGTCAAAGGGTATCCCACCTCCGTGGGGAAGCTTGACAGCGATGAGCGTTTCGAGATGACCGTCGTTAGTTAGATATTTGGTTGTTGGCACCGCCGGTGGTGGCACGTTAAGGTTATTGAGATTCATGTTACCATTATGATGAGTATGATGAAGATCATTAATATTAAGGCTGGGAAGATTCCCATCAGTCGTTTGAGGTTGAAGTTTGGCATGTTGGGGGTGGTGGGGATGTGGGGGCGGGGGGTAGTGGCCGTGGAGTTGCATTGGAGAGACAGGTACCAACTCGAGGAACTGCTGTCCGGATCCGTTTCCAGTTATAAAATGCGGCTGATGAGGGCCATTGCTTCCTGGATGCCCATTCATTACCAGTTGATTTGAGGTGACGAAGTGATGACTCCCGTTCCCATTTGTGAGGACGCCTTGATGGTGTTGGGGGGAGGAAATCGGCGTGGCACTTATGATTTGACCAGGAAATATTTGGATGTGCCTTTCGTCCACAAATTGTGTTTGAGCCTGGGTCGTCGCCACGAGTGTTGGTGGGCCATGTCCAGGATTTATGTAGCCTCGATTTGCCGGAAGCGTATGGAAGCTGGGAAGTGAAGAGGCTCCTGGGCCAGGACTTGACGTTGTGACTGGAACAGGAGAGTGCATGATGTCGCCACCTCCGTTGCTTCCATGGTGGGGCTGTTGGTGGTGCATGGAGGGTTCATTGAAAGCATTAAATTGTGACTGGAATGAGGGTAGCTTTTGGCCGTTGGGGCCAAAGGCGTCCGAGAAGGCTGGGAATGCATTTGTGAGAGTGGTGAGGGTGGTGGGTGACTTGCCGTTGCCATTGGAGTTGGGCGTCCCGTTGCCGTTGGTGGTGACGAAGACTTGGCCACTGGGGGATGAGGTCGTGGTGGGTTGGGCGTTCATTGGAGATGCGAGACTAGGATCCGGCTTTTCCCAGGGTCGGTACTGAATGACGTTGTCAGGACTGTCGTTGAGAGAGCGTGAGTCAATGAGGCGGGCCGAGAGGCCTTCGGCCGTGAACCCTGTTAGGTCACCCCAGTCACCGAGCTGGATGTATCGCATTTCCATGTAGCCATCTGAGCTAAGACGCGAGAGGCCGTCTGAGTCGGCGTATGACGAAAAAGAGCCCAGTCCAGAACCACTTTTGAGAAGGGTCAAGTGGGTGTCTCCAGAGAGGTCAGTGAGGCCGTTGCCATTGGTGGATGAGGGTGAGAAATGGTCCTTACCAGACGATGGGGCGAATCCAGCACCAAATTGGTGGGACTCAAGGGCTCCACCGCCGGGATCCTGCCGTTCGCTCATCATTCATTCAGCCTTATCTGGAATCAAAAAATGGCATTTTGAAAATCGAGTGTTCGAATTAATATTTTAGACTTCTTTTGCAAAATACGCATTTACTCATTAAAAAAATCTTCATTTCGCATTTAAAAATAAAAGTACCAGTAAATTCGATTCCTAGAACTTCATAATTTCATGAGTCAGCAGTGTGAACTTGAACAGTATTTAGCACTCTGCGTTTACAATTATTTTTTCGACGAAAATTGTTGGGATCGTGAAGGGAAGCGGCCTCTGAAATGCAGCTGCTATACCTTACAGAAAATTCTATTGGACTCGTAAATTCTCAACGTTTTTCAAGTGTTCTTGAGGGTCATATTTCTTTTCCTTCAATAAAAATTGATTAGAGGTTTTGTGAAACTGAAATGTAATGTTACATCGAGAGCACAAATCTTTACAATTTCGAACTCGTAAGAACAGCACAACGAACTAATAATTTTCAAGTATAAAATAGAATTCGTAACTTGAACCGGTACTGAACACAGTTGTTTTTTAATTCACGTGATCTGTGAAACTGAGCACGGTTTTGGATTTGGAAATATGGCAGTGGCAGTTGCGTAAGTTTGAGCAAAATGAGGGCTGCGAAAGGAGAAAGTCATGTATTTATAGCAAAAACTTTCCATGTCTTCGGATGCCTCATCTCGCATTGTCATCCATATTTAGCAAGGAGAAAGTGGAGAAAGTTCACGGAGGCTGGAATCCCTATGCGTCATACACACAATGCCTCGTTTAAAGTCTATGGAAGCTTGGAATTTCATCTGAGTCATCACACGCACTGGAGAAAGTCATCAAGAAATTTTTGAAAAACAAAAAGGAATTTACCTAAATCCAGTATTGAGTGGATTTAGTTGCTAAATATTGGTAATTATTTTCAGCTCTGTCTCATTATCCAGCAGAGCGTCTGTTGAAGAACCTTTTAGAAATTGTAAACAGGATTTCTGGGCGATGCAATTGAAAAAAAAAGTTGAAACGTATTTTCAATAGCTAAACACAAGCCAACTGTTTTCCCTCACTCAACAATAATATTCAGGAGCTCAAGGGAAATGGTAAGCTCAACGGAAATGGCCCTCAGAATCAGATATCTAGAGATCAGGCTATATTCTTCAGCAGAAAAAAAAACGTAAAGCAGACGAGAAAGGAACGCTGTTTACTTTTACGTTCGGCTTCGTTGACTTCCACTGAATTCAGGTACATGATCTGCTTCAAATACTTTATGCTTCAATAACTTCTTCGAATACTAAAGGCCCTGCAATGCTTTCCTGAGTTGATGTATCCTACTGCTAAAGTCTCCTCCATAAATACTTAAAGTAAATATTCTATCACTAAAATCAGCCCATCATCTCAGAATCGAGATTTTTTAAATTAGAAAATTACTGTTTGATCCTATCGTTGGACCTCTCTCTTTTTTTCCCCGGAAACCAACGCCACACTTCCTTCCAAAGCGTCAAAGTAAAAGTTGTATTTTCACAAAGAAATCCACAAAAATGCGACACGCGTAGAACGAGTCCCGGATGAAAGAATTCGTTTTAAAAAAGGTGGGGTTTCTTTCTAAAGCCTCAAATACTATGCTGAAAGGGCGAACAGCATCTATACTCTGAATTCAACCATAACCTTAGACTCCATATTCTTTTGCGCCACAACCAAGGAGGACTTTGGAGGTTTTGTAAGGGAAAAAAGAAAGGTTATTTTTCGGGAGCAGGGATGATGGAGGCTGGCATTGATCTGGTTCTACCCGGGTAACTACCGGCATCACCCTCAGGGATCCAGTATCCTCCCAACTACCCTCTACCCCATCACAGCATCCCAAGATACAATCTTCAGCCTTTCCTCCAACCACTGAGCATCCATACCCTCCATATATTGAACTCTCAAGTTCAGGGCCTTAACAAAATTAAGGCTACAGCTCAGCCCTGAAATCCAATTTCAATTTTAAAGACAGGATTAAAAAAATATGTTAAAAAAAATGTTTTGTGTGATCCAATGAACAGCTCAAAAGGAATTATATTGATTTTTTTTTCTTCTTCTAAATTTTGCTGTTTCCATAATTTAAAAATTGAGTTCTTGTCATTATTCTTAGACAAACACTTTATGAAGTTTGAAAGGGTTACTTTTGCATTGAGGCATGGAAGGGACTTTGGTCTAGTTTGAAGCTGACCTTAACATTGATCTTGACCAGTCTCAATGAAAGGAAAGGAAACCCACCTTGAAAATTTCGTGAAAAGGAGGCTTAAGGCGTGGTGCTGAGAAAGAGAACCACATTTTCAAATTGTTCTGCCAAGGGGTACTTAAGGGTTCAAATAATGAGACACACCTTGGCATCTTCTTTTTTCATCTTGGCTGGGCTCTCCAGACGAAATGAAAGTAAAAACAAAAGAACCCGTTTACACTTTCATTCTCTAACCCTTTTTTCAGGCAATGAGGGGAAACTAACCAGGAAAACGTTTAACTTTGAAAAGTTAACCAACTACTTTTATGAAGGGCCTGATTTTTTGAATAATCTATAATTAAGCCTCCACATGAGCTCTTAATTCATTACTATATATTTTTAAACCATAAAATAAATCGAAATCGAGAATTCTTCTGCCGGATGCTTTTCCAAACGGTTAATAGTGGTTTTGATGATTATTGGATCTATTGGAGACTTCGGCTGGGTAGTACAATAGAAGTAATATTTTAGGATGAGGAAAAGTACCTTTTGTGAATGACAATAGATTGGAAGGGCCTCATGACGTTACGTATTTTACGATTACGACCCTTCTACAGTGCCCCAAGGTAGAAATGAAATAATAATAATAATTGTGTAAGGCCCTTATCTAGGGGTAGGTTATATTCTTCAAGACAATTTTTAGTGACTCGATGTCAAGGCAGACGCCCACGCAGAGACGCGTTCCAATATTGTAAAGCAACCGCTTCAATCAGCGACAAGAATTTCGAGCAGCGTTTCTTGACCTAATGACGAGGTACTCTGCGTTCTATCCTTTCGAAATCTTGGGAACAATATTGAAAGTGACAAAGATCGAAAACCGACAACAATAGGTAAGGATGATGTATTAGCATTTTAAAGATCATTTCTGCCAGCGCAGTGAGACGCAAGAAACTGAAGATGATGTTAGGCAGTTACAAGAATGGGCAGCAAAGCACTTATCCCGGTTATGAAGATCGTAGTTAGGGCTTTCAAGGAGCCCTTAGCTCCAGACAGGTTTTCACCATATTACATTTCTAACCTACAAAAAGTAGTATAAGGAAGACCTTGAATTTCACTTCTATTATACTTGGAGGAACCCTTGAGGACTCTCCCGGCCTGGTCATGCGGCTCCGTAGGTAGTACCCTTAACAATTTCCGAGGAAAGAGCCTTAAGGCCCAGGCACAAATTAACATTACCTAGCAACTTTGTGGTAAAATGTGAAAATACAAATGTTATTCTCACTTCCTTAATTTAAAACGTTAACCCTATCATGTGTCCTAATGTCCAATGCAATGAAGCATAACTTCCGTAATATTTCAAACAAAAATATTAAAGTATTTTCTCAGTATTTATCAGTACAGTGAAGTGATTTAAGTGACTTTTTTGTTGAGCATCATAATCCGAAGTTGCATAAAATTAAGAAAAGGAAATATGACTGCCAGGAGTTAAGTCACATAAAGGGGATTTATTGTATCGTTGGGAATTTTTAATTAAAAAGACTTATGTAGCCCTTATGCCTGTTCTAAGGGGTCTTTGCCTCTTGTTTTCTGAATTGATTTCCTAATTAAGGATTCCATTCTTCATTGCTTATGATATCCGGTGGTGGTGGAAGTGCCTGATGATTCACACTTATTCCATTAATTCATCCCATCCGCATCCAACACTTGCACAATGCCTCATTCATTCCCAAAAATATTACACTTATTTTATAGAACATTCTCATCGAAATACGAAAACAATTTCTAAAACGTTTCAGCCACTAAATTTCAAAAATTTTGCTTTCAAATCTCTGGCAATGCTTCTTTCCAACCAACCCTTTCTCAACCCTTCCCTTCTCTCCCAAAATTTGTTAATCAAAATGTCATTCTTCAATTTATGAGTCAATGGCGAGGTCCCAACTTTCTTTTCGTAGAACTTGAATGTTTCAATGTTACGACACGATGATGTTGGACTAAAAAAAATTGCCTTAACTGATTCCACTTTAACTTGACATCCAAGCCACTCACACATGTCAAGTTCAACTATGCCACAGAAATTGTCCCTATTTCCTTCGAGCGAGTCCTTTTATCCCATTTTCTATGACGGTGAAGTCTACAGCAACTAAATTAGTCATCCCCTAAGTCCTGAGACTACGTTAAAACATTTAAAATTTAGATTAATTGCATGACTCCTGCAAATGACTTTGTTCGCTTATGCATATGGAGTAAAAAAAAATAACGAGGCGGAGAAAGTCAACTTTCTCTAATCTCCCCTTTTCCAACGTGTATTTTGATGATAAGAGAAAGGAGTCATTTGGGTTGATAGAGTAAGGCCAGAGACCATAAAATATAATTTACTGTTGATTCTCCAGGAAGGATCGTAGGCACTAATAGGACTTTTGCATAGGAGAAAATTAGATTTCAAATGAAGTTTTTTCAGGAAGGCAGCAGAAGGGTTGCAGTGCCAGAGAATTACAGTAAGGCAGTGTAGTGTACTGCAGCAGTTTTTGTAAAAGGTCCGCCGTTGTGCGTAGAATGCGTAGAGCGATGAGGCGCAAGTGGCTGAATGAGGCCCTGTAATGGAGGTTGGATGGGCCTCGGAACGGGCCAAGATTCTATGATTGCAATTCCAATAAATCACAAAATGCAGTGAGTCATCCGTGGCTGGAGCGTCGTTCCTTCCAGGAAAACTTCGGGTACTTTTACTTTTACTACTCCAGCCTAAAACTTTCTACACTTTTTCTCTCCTTTCTCCTCCGCCTATAACAGTCTCTCCCGGCTATACGACCCCCGAAAATAAAGTATGGATGACGCTTTTCTTTGATGACAAGAGCACTGAACACTGCCTCTTACAATTGCGATTCCAATTCATTCAAAAATTTTTCAAAAAGTGATTAAAGTGAGTAAATAGAACAATTCCAGTGTTTCCAAATTCTTAAAAAAGCGTTCCCTTATAAAGCCTTTCCGGTTACTGATCATTTTTTTTCCAGGTACCTAGCTAACATGAAATCTTCACAGTATCAGTCTATCGTAATTTTTACTAAATCCATTAACATCGACGGGCTCTCTGCCATTGATTCATGACGAAATGATTCAATTGACTTACCTGAGAATCATAACAGAAAATTTTGAATCACTCTGCGTCCGTTGGCCTCGAAAGTTGGGGTAACAGTCACAAAAATATTCCGATTTTTTTTTATAGATCCCGATAACAGTAATTCACAATGTATAAATATATTTTTGAAATTTGTAGAAGGACACTATAACTCCACGAAGGTGTAAAATATTACTAATAAGTTTGTGCGTATTAGGCCAGTTGAGCGTCTTTTTAATTAGTCGTCACTTGAAAAATAGATAATTTTTTTAGGATTCCCTACCCTGCTACTCTAAATATTTAGTAAAAGCTAGACTCCGTTGCTTTATAAAATATAAATGCTGTTGTATAAAAGTAGGTAAAATATAGGGAGACCCACTCTGTGTAAGTTGTAGTAGTCGACTGAGGGCTCTTTTCAATGTGAATTGAGCTCTCTTTACCGGCGGATGACGAAGGATCCACATTTCCCACTGCTAAGTGCATCTACCCAGCATAGCTCTCCCTGCCACACACAAACGTGTAGAAAAAGAAGTTTTCAGCCTCTCTACGCGTAAGCAAAAGTTTTCGTAAGGATGCTGTTCTAACGGTACATTCGCATTCTTACTGCCTTCACGATAACATCAAATCATGCCTCGGAAGTAACGCCAAAAACAACTGAACTTCATGTTCTGCAACTCATTTCAGTAATTTAGTCAAGTTCAACAACATTTTGATTCTTGGGATTCGCAGGACTTAATTGCTTGTAATTTTAAGGCTGTTTCCTTCATTTGAATTCAATTTGAATGAACTATTGTTCACTTATTCTCTGCACTGCAAAAGTTCTAAATCAGAAAAACTGAAAAAGAGACAACTTAATGCAGATTTCTTTAATTTCAATTTCACTTTTTTTTTTACAAGATTTTAGCGAAATTATTGAATTTATCTACAGAATTAAGTGCCGTTGTGCTAAACAGGAGTAACACAATTACGCTAAAATCATGCAGAATCAAGACTAAATGACGCACGCTGGGCGAAATGAAGCGGCTTATGAAGTTGTTGCACTTCAATGTTTCAAGAGTTCCGGTTTATTTGAAATAACGTAATACTTTGATAATTTAGTAACAAAAATACTAATTTATAAAAACTTGTTTAAACAGAAAATACTTGATCATTCTTATTGGTCCATTCGTTTTCCATGAGTAGCTCCTTGTCATTACTGGGGGTTCTTACGTTTGGTAAGGTTGTATAATACTTGTTTCGAATAAGTAGCACCATCCAAGGTAAAATTACGAGGAGGCAATTGACCAGTAGCTTCGGTAGCGGTTTTGAGTGCACGTAAGGAAAGTACAAGTAGAGCCCGCGGCGCGTTGCGTCTCTTAAGTGGTGTGGAACAAAAATCATAAGTAGGATCAACGCGTACTTGCGACTGATTGGTAGCATGAAAAGTGTAATAATTAGCATCAAGCCAAAGCAATGGAAGGGGCCACGATACGGAGCGTGCAGGGCGTCCTTGATTTTGAAACTTCGCGCCGCGATGAAGTGGTCAACGTCAATGAATGCCGAGCCCAAAGTGACCAGTAGCAGTTCAGCACTTGGGTCAGTTAAGTTCGAGGGTTCCAGAATGGTCCAGCCAAGCAGTCCGATCACGGCGTGTATTGTACTGTCAACGATTGCAAGAACAGTAGGACAGCTTTTGACAGTCTGTGTCCTAGTGATCTAAAAAAAAGTATTTACAAACCCCTTACAAACAAATCAAAGATTTTTCTAACATTTAATTGCCCATTGTTGAAATTCAATTACCGTATCTCCAATATCACCAATAATAAATAGAGATATAGATGACGCTATTCTGATCCAGAAAAATCGATGTAGCAGCATATCTAATTGCTAAAAAAAGATTTTCATTTTACTAATTGGAATAAATTGCATTACCTATTTTCTTTTTTAGCAATCGCAATCTTTACCTGATGAACACTGAAGAGATTTCAGTAAATTTCACAGTAGTCATCTCGTACCTCATCTCACTTAAAACGATGTAAATCCTTGATGGTATTTCACACGATATTAAATTGATGATTTACAATGATTACTTGATTTATTTGCACAAATTGCTGAACATTTTCACTAATTTTTGCAGCGTTTCAAACCAAATGTCAAACATTGATGATACACATGTTTTTGGATGAGTGAAAGTGAAATTCCCTCCTCAAACGGAAACACTCTCACTTTTGACCACTCAATCTCAAGAGTCAAGTGCTAGAGATACATAATACCACATGCAATTGGTGTGTAAATTAAGCGATACAAATTTCGAAACAAAAATTTCAGCCGTAAGCGCAGCGTAATGGCAGCGTCATTTCAACTTGTTTATGATTTGCCAAGAGACACGAGGTTTCAGACATAAATGCGTAGGAATTATTTGACGAGTGTTTGATAATGCTCGTGCTTTCGTATTTTTTTTTAATTTCACATCCCACCCAATCCATACCCATTTTGAAAAAAAAAATTTAGAAGGTAAAATAAGCGTCAGAGTAGACTTTAAATCAGCGACGCTAACAAGGTAAAGGTTTAGTTCTGTTCACGAGGACAAAAGTTCAAATGAGGAGACGCAAGCGCTATATCAAGTTTTCACCTAACAGAGAAACAACGTAAGTTGAAAATTAAAATACTAATTTTTAATGAATAATGAATACGAATAATAATTCATAATTAATATATTAATTCTGTAAAATATGCTTTTGGCACACAATGACCATTTATTTCTGATATACTGTCCAAATATTTCTAAAATTGCTCTATTACCAGTTTAACCTAGGGCAAGGGTAACCAACCATACGGCCGAAAACTAAAAAAATAATACCTAGGCTACGTTATAAATGAACAGCTCCAGTGTCGTCGACGAGGATGTTGTCATAGTCAGTTGGGTGCTGGTGAATCGTGGCATACGAATGTGAAAATTGTGGCGACGCCTGTCGCTGGAGCTGTGGATGAGCGTTCCTGGACTGTCCAGGCTCCTCGTCCAGGCTCATTCCGTCTTCAGTGCTATTTGAATTCTCCAGGTCACTTGCCACTTGCATCGTCAGTTCTTGTTCCTCGTAAGTCTTCATTTTGCTATTCAGGAATAAATCAGAAGTTAGTTACGATTTCCTTCTTTTTTATTGGAAATTCTTTATTTCTTACTGATCGATCCATAGTGGATTGTCTGTGGCGAGATCCTCCACCATTTCTGGCTGAGGTTTGAGAATCCTGCTCTGCATAGTTGGCGTCCCTGGAGCGCTTCGTCCAGGATGCAAGGGATACTTCATGCCACTGCTCATTTGGCTCCCTTTCAGTGACCTACTGTTTAAAAAAAAACGAAATGAGCCACTGTTGACGATAATGTAACAGTAGAGCTCACTTGGAGTACATTCTGTTGAGACAGCAGCACACAGCCAATATGGTGGCCAGGCCCATGCAGAGAAGAGCCACCAGGGCAACAAATCCTGCAAAGGCAGTGTCAAACGACTCTCGATCATTGAAAAATAAATGGCCGTCGGCCTCAGTAGAACCCATGGCGGGAACGGCTGAGAAAAGCTCGATTGTCACTCCAGACTTCTGGAGTTTGTCATGTCCCAAGTCCAGAGCCTGGAGAAGTTCAGGCACTGGAAGGATTTGATTCGAACTTTTGTCAACAGCGGATACATATACATCACTCCTGGAAATTGTTTAAATATTTAAAATTACAATTAAAGCAAATATAAATTCTTTTTACACATAAGTTCCTTGATTAGGTCACATACCACAACTTATTGACAGTTCGATCCTCGTTCACGTGCGGCGTGACCTTGTTAATCAAAATTAGTCTTCCGGTAATATTTCCCAGAAGACCAATCAGCTCCTCCCGAAGCATTTCAGTGGGCGGAGTCTTGATGGTGACAATGGCTTCCTGGTTGTCCTCAACCACCCACACACGGACTTGCGTCGCATCCTTGTAGAACGGAGCGATTGTTTCCTTTACGCCGATTTTGACCAAGAACTTGTTACTACTTCCGGCGAATCTCTTCATGGCCGTTCGTGACAACGTAAGTCGACCAGTATTCTCGTCCATTCTGAACGGAGATGGCAGTACTGCGCCGCTGGAATTCATCCCATCTAAAATAAGGTGTGATCCGAGGAGCGAGTACTGGATGAACGGTTGACTAGAAGGATCCACATCGTTACTGGAAACCGTTAGAATTTCCCTTCCTGGCTCACTATTGGAATTGATTCCAGCAAAGTACTCTCTGGCAGGAAAACGAGGACTGTTGTCATTCAAGTCTTGGACTTGGATGCGGACAATGGCCACGGCGGGCTCGTTCAAAATTTCCGACAATTTCATAACTTCGGCGGATTTCTGAAAATAGAAAAGGGGTAATTAGAAGGTACATTATTAATTATTTACGTTGACGATTACATTGGCCATTGGGGATGAGGACGCTCTGACAAAGAAAAGATACGAATTCATCCTTTCGTGGTCAAGAACAGCGTTGGTGTAAATTGAGCCACTTTTAATGTCCACTCGAAAATCGTTGTGGATATAATGCTGATTTTCTTCAGTTGCAACTAGGAAGTAAAATACTTGCGCATTTCTTCCTTCATCTTCATCTTTGGCTTCCACTTGACCTGAAACAGTATAACGCAATTTTAAATACATCAACGTTTTGACGTTTAATAACTTAAGAATTTCAAGGTTTTTCACTGACCAATAAAAGTATTCTCCAATGAATTTTCTTTGATGCTGAAATTATACTCCCGAATTTCATCGAATCTTGGCACATTGTCATCAATATCTTCTACGACGATGTTGAGGATCTCGTGGACTTCAGACGAAACAGGCTTTCCATTGTCTTTCGCAACAACAACCAACTAAGAATTTAGTTAAAAATTAAAATAAAATAAAAAATTTATTATTAGCCGATTATTATTAACCAAATTCTATTTGGTTAATAATAAAGGGCTGAATGAATTACTGTAAAAATTGTAACAAAACTTACGTTGTAACGGTTAACATTCTCTCGATCTAGTGGTCGAATCTGAATGATGCGTCCGGATTCTGAATCTATCCTGAAATCATCTACTTCCGTGACCAGCGCATCATCATCCTTGAAATAATATTTGAGCTCTCCACTTTCACCCTCGTCTTGGTCAAATGCTAGTAGTTGACCCAGGATTTTTGTATAGTCGCCCTTAGCAAATCTAGCAACTTCGGCACTACTTGACTAAAAACGGAAATGCAATTAATATTTTTGTTCTGATATTGAGATGCTCACTCACCTCAAGTGCTGGAAGCGTCGAATTCACTCGATTCGGAAACGTGAATTCTGGCTTTCTGAAGTTTCCTGGAAGCACAGTTATGGAAACTCCAGTTCGGGCATAATGGTCAGTTCCAGACATGTCACCCTTCCGATCAGTTACTTCGACGACAAGTTGATGCTCCCCTTCTTCTTCGTGGGCTCGAGATGCCCGGATAATTCCAGTTTTCGATTCGATATCGAAAATTCCTAGATCATTTCCAGAATGAAATTTGAATCGCAGTTCGTCCGTGTCCTCTTGATCTCCGCCTTCAGCCCTGATTTTCACGATTTCTTGCATAAAGTACAGCGGCGCATACACTGTTGCCTTGTAACTTTTATCCAGTATCCTGGGCCAATTATCGTTGACATCGTTCACTTTAACTTTCACCAGTGTAAAAGAATGATGCTCAGAGTCCTTGGCCCTGATTCCAAGCGTTACGAAGGGATCCTTCATCCCTTCACGATCCAAAAGGGCACTTCCTTCTTTTGTCACAGTGATTTGTCCCAAACGATCAATTTTGAAGGCTGAAGCATGCGCACTGTGTTCGATTTCATAGTAAATGACGTCTTCGTCCTCGTCTGATGCTGAAACCGAAGTTACAACTGTACCTTCCTTTGGCTGCTCTTCAATTTCGGCAGTATACAGCGTCTAATTTATTCGTTTATTAAAAAAAAATCAGAATTTTCAAAATTTAAGACACCTATTTTTTTATTTT
>VYYI01000145.1:0-45832 GCA_021029175.1 Bilobella aurantiaca | reverse complement strand
CATTATTCCAGTGAAAAGATTCCTCTTCGCTCAAGAACTTTCGCACAACTTTCCTTGAAAGAAAAGTTAAGGATCTACCAGACCGCAGTGCCTAATATGCTTTTTTTTTTAGATTGAATTAGGTATCATAACAATTGATTCCAACATGTAGAGCTCAATTTTTGCACTATGGTATTTTTTTTATGTTAAGCCAAACAAGCCCGTCCATACATGGAGCTAGAAGCTGACACGAAAAAAAAGATGAAAGTTTTGGAATTTATCTTTAAACACTTTTCGACAGAAACTTTATTGAAAATACCATAAAGATTTACACAATGGAAATTTTTAGTAAATGCCCTTCGTCCAAGGACGGGCCTATTTGCCTAGCTTGCGGAGCTCCCATATTTGACTTTCTAAGAATTGATGTTTTGAAAAACAACAACATTAAATCCCCCATCATTCTTCGTATTCGAGAATTAGTTCACGAGTAGGCGAAATGACGTTACACAGGATATTAGAAAAATGTTGAATGCGTTTTGTAGCGAATTACAAAATACCGGAACAAAAAAAAAGAGAGAAAGTTTCCTTAATGTGAAACTTCTTTCTTCCATCAAGCCTTTTCTACTTTTCTTAAGTCTCTAATTGCACAAATAAATTGGGTTACCTCTCTTGAAAAGCTCTTATTTCCATTTTAAAAGATTCCGGAACTTGAGCTCGGAAAATAAGAGCTTGAGACGGTGGGTAATAATTAGAAAAGTGTTAAGTGCCCCTTCTAGAGCGGGTGATACACCCTTTGATGAAATAACACTCAGAATAGAATTGGCGGCGCATATGATTTTACAATTGCTATTCTGAAAGCACAACCTGGACTCTTTTATTTGGGCAGAAATACATAGCTATAATGCTATAAGTGTCCCAAGAAGTAATGAGGAAGCGTATATTAAAGAAAATTAAAAAGAAACAGTAAGAGAAAGTCGCACCCGCTAAAGCAAAAGTTACAGCACGGCATATAAGTTTATTTAAATGAATGTTTTTTTTTTGTAATGGTTCGCTATTTTCTTTTACTTTAAAAGACTCCTAAAATGTGTAGCGTTATATTTTCTAGAAGCCTTCGAGTCTGATCTCGGCATCAAGTAGGATTTGGATAATAATTTTGTAAATTCACAGAAGCATAAAAAGGCAAACGTGACCAAGTACAAAAAGGCCATGAAGCATAAAATGTCCAAAGTACTCACCTCAGTACACTCTGGATTTCCATTGACAACGATCATATCTGTGTAAATGGCAATTGGAATCGCCGTCAGCACAGCTACGACCCATACGAGGAAAATAACGAATACTGCCTGGGAACGACGGAGTCTTGGTTTGAGTGGATACAAAATGGCGACGTATCTGTCCCCCGCCAGAGCCACTAGCGTGTAGGCTGATACAAAGACGCAGACGGCTTGCGCAGGCGCCACGAGATGACAAAGTACTTCGCCAAAGGGCCAGTATTGAAGAAGGACCGATATATAGGAAAAGGGTACACAAAGGAGGGCCATCAAGAGGTCTCCCACGGCGAGGTTTGCAATCAAATAGTTTGTGACAGTTCGCATGCGTGGCGAGCTAAAGACCACATAGCAAACCAAAATGTTTCCGAGGAGTGCTGCCAAGAATACAGTATTGTAGATTATGTAGATGATGACCTGGAAGGCCATTGAGAATTGAACGGTTTCTGTAGCGTTTTGGAAGTAGTCGTAACTCTCAAGGTCCAGGGGAGGAGTTGACGTGAAATTGTCCAATGGGGAAGCGGGAGTGAATTCTCGGGGCTGGCGTTGGTCCGTCGTGGCCAAAACTGATTCCAGGAGCAGTGACATGGTCCTTCGAAGTGTTCGGGCTCAAGACGGGCAAACGATATTTACTCTTCTGGGAATATGAAATTGGAAACCGGAAACCAGGCTTGCGAGTCAAAGCCTGGTGAGGCCAGGGAGGACAAGGTAAGGATTCATATCGGATCGCTGAAGATTGGAGGTGGTTCGCTGCAATTTAGACGCTGTTTCACCCACGGTTGTGGTTCTCGTGGCACCCTTGAAAGCTCAACTGGTATCCAATTTCGGCCACTTTCCTTTCTCTATTTCTTGGGTGGAGGGGATCCATTTTCTGAAAATAACAAAAAGAATTGGAGAAGGTCGAAGGGCCCGGATATTACTTTCACTCGTGATTCAAAACTTTTCGACCAAGTAATGTAGGGGCGAGCAATGAAGGGCGCTTATTCAGAGAGGCATGTTTATGTTTTTTTACATATACATTTATTACATACATTCTTTACATGTAGAAGAATGGGATAGAATTTGAAAATGGAGTGAAAGGTAAAATTACATAAAAGGTAAGTGAGAACCCTCTGTGGTTGGAAGGTTGGGTGGCAAAATAACCTTTGCTTTGAAAATACATTCCATGCGTGGTTTCCATTGTAGTTATTTCTGAATGTCGTGAAAGACAATTAGTGGCTCACCTAATGAAAGCTTGAGTCGGCATATAAAAAGGGACAACAAAAGAGTAATTAAAAAGACGAAACTTTCTCCTCCGTTTCGACGCTACTAAACTTTCACTTGTGGCATTTGAAACATGGAAAAGGCTGGAGGAAAGCACTTCATGTTCATGTGAGCCCTTACTGATCCCTTCCAAGTCCCTGCTACAAGTATTTCCCTCTGACACATTCACATCCCAACATTTCCAATTCAATACCGAGAGAGAGAAACGCTGATTATGCAACAAGCGAAGGCTGGAAATTCTTTGGAAAAGAAAACATCTTAGACAACAAATCACCCACAATAACTCACAACTCGAGTGAAAGTAGTCAAACCGCAAACAGCGCAAAACATAATAACTCACTTTATATAACATCCAAATGTCAAACTTTTCGAGAAATTAATGAAGTTTTATGAACCATTCGGTAATCCCCTAAACATTATAGGTTTGTAAAAAGAAAACTAAACGCTCAAAAACGTCCTCCTCTGATCTTTACCAATTGAGTTTACGTAATAGTTAAGTGGCTTTTATAGATCTAAAATCCTCCTATAATATTTCCACAAAATAAATATCCATAGTTTGAATTTTGCATCTTTAATTTAAAATTAATTAAAAAGCATTCGATAATTTACTGCAATTTACAACTACTTATTCAAGTTACGGAACCGTCCAAATAGCCAAATTTTTGGTGAAATTTTACACGACTTGATTTTGATTATGTAAATTTTGTACGCCTGTTGAACCATTGACTGCTGGACTATTTTTTCCTCGCCGAATCCCAATACAGAATTTAAAATAAATGCAATTTCTGGAGAGAAAGGCCCGAATTTCCATATTTGCCTACACATGGCCAAGTCCTGTGAATTTGAAACTTTGACACTTACGTCATTCCACAGGTATTAACCCACATGCGAATGCCCCAAGGTCTCCCGATTCCCCAGATTTAATCCTCCCTTTTCAAAAAGGAAACCTACATGGAATTCCTCAAGGAATGAATCTCTCTCCACGCTCTAAATCCATCTTCAAGCCTCTTCCAACTTAATTCTCAAGTAATGATTCCCAAAGTTCGAAATGGGTCTGGAAATTAGTTGGATAGGTTTCAGCCCAAAAGAAACCAAACCTTCGCTCTCCAAACTATTTTTTAAAACAAAGAAAAGCAATGCTAAGTTCAAGTTGAAATTCTTTTTCAATGTGCACTCAGGCTAAATGGAACAGAAATAGGACTTGTAAGCTCTTGCTTCTGCAAAGCCCACCTTAATAAATTCTGATCTGAGAATGGCGAGACTTTCACTTCCGACTTTACATATAAGTTTACATAGTAAAGTTTTCGTCCGACTTTTACAACTTTTTCACCCTCTGCCCACTCGAAATAGAGATTTAATATTGCGTTTCCAGACTTTATTGTATTTCGCAAAGGTTGTAGATTTCCGGAGCCAGGATTACACTTTTACGACAGGTCGACATTTTATTCCTAGTTTAGAAAAAAGCACATGAAATATGGTCCAATATCCAATGACAAGTTGCAGCAGGGAAAAGCTTTAGGGATGGAGATAATCCATGAATCACTTTTGAAACGCTAAACGAATTTTTACAGGAATTGAATTTCAATAATAACGTTTTCAGGGTGTTTAAGACCGCTTTGAAAGTGAATGCAAAACAATCGTGGGATTCTACCCCCACACACTTGAAATTCTAGCCTCAACTTGAAAAAGGACTCGTACTTTCTTCTGCTTTCTTTTTCAAATCCTTTCTCCGAGTCCCTTTCCATTTCACTTCTCTGAAATCCCAAATCTTAGCAAATTGGATTGAAGTCTTTCGAAAGTTACCTTTGACGGTAGGGGAAAGGAATTGACCGAATACAGGGGATCACGTACCGGAAATTGCAAGAACGAAGCACTCTTTTCTAGCACTCACTTTTAGCCAATTTAAATCTCTTGACGCCAAATACGACTTTTGATTTGGCACTTCGAGGCAATCATTTCAAGCCACAGATATGAATTTGTTACTAAAGCTTTAAAATAGTCGGAAATTGTAATATCAAGATCAATACTAGAGTGGAAACCCAAATAACAATAAAAAATGTTTCGCCTGAATCGTATAAAGTACACAAGATTCCGGTCTCAGGGTTGTGTTTGAAATTATTTAAAATAACAATGAAAGAATAGTCTGAGTTTCCTGATGCAAAGTAAACCAAACCTAACATTTTTTTTTTTTTATAAAATTAGTATAAATTTTCATTGGAATTTATATGTTTTATTACACTTCCCGAGTCATTCTCGGGAATCTGAGTTTGCGTTTATAGTTCATGAGCTTATTTTTATTTTATTTTAGCAACAGTCCACTTAAAACAACTACCAAATATTTCAATTGCACTTTCAAAAAACACGAACATAATCTCTAATCTGCGAATAACGTAATTCATACGGAATTATGTACCTTGGTGCATTGAAAAAAAATATCCTAAGTATATTCACACCTAATTTGCTTGCGTGTTAGTTTACGCTTTGTACCTTAGCAAACAAGCGACAAAACTGTGATAGCGTGTAAGTACTACTTTGAAATTTTTGACATTTATTTGCTCTGCCAATATTCAGTGGTTATGAAAAGTTAAAAAAAAATTCACACCCCGAGGAACCTTTAGGAAGATAAAACATTTCCAACCAGCAATCTCAACTTGAAAAAGGTAGTGTTTCCAAAAAAAAAAATTGAAGGCTCGCATAACAATAGATGTTAGTAAACGAAATCGAATTATTTAAATTCTTAAAAAGCTGCATTACCTGTTGTGAAGCAAAAATAAATTCAGTTGACGCTGGAACTGACGCTGCTGTAAAATTTGGGAGAGCAATAACTTTCTCCACGAGAGACGCCGTACGGAGACGCGAAGATTCACACTGACTTGGATTGAATGAAGACTCTCGGCTTCTTTCCCTTTGATCCCAAACTAAAACTTCACTTTCCCTGCTCCCCGGATTTTTTTTTCCAAAATATGGCACTAAAACAGAAAAAAAGATCGCGAAGCGGATTCGAGGCACACACACAGGGACGGGTAGATAACACGTCGTATGAGCCAAGGGCATGGGCTACTTGTGAAGCAGAAATATTTTCCCGAATTCGTTACAACTTCAAATTAAAATGAAGACGGAGAAAGTAAGATTAAGTTTAGATGAAATTTTCCACGTTTCAAATTCAAATTTCTATCTCTCCTGATGCCACCCCCGATCAGTTTATTCGAAAAAAGATGAGATCTCATACAAATAATAAAGGCGAACGCTGGAAACGATGATACGGTGTGTGACGGAAAAGACATAAAAAACTGAGGATTTTCATATCATTTAGAGAAGTGAAAGTTTAAAAAAGTTTTATTAGAACTTCAAATTTCAAAGTCAAATGGAGGGGGTAGAAGATTTTTCTTGAAGAAAGTGGATGAGATGAGTTCGAGATCGTACTTTCATCTCTACGCAAATTAGGTACATGGTGAAGTAAAAGTTGCACAATTTTCACCATAAATGGTGAGGTAAAAGGTGCACAATTTTCACCGTAAATGGTGAGGTAATAGGCGCACAATTTTCCACTTTGAAAACTAAATCCACCCAGAACCTCTCAAAGTTTTATGTTTAGAATAATTCAAAAATTTTAATATTCTTGTGCAATGGCTGTTGGAGGGTTGTGAAGGTGCCTCTGTTTTGTCGTGAGTAGTGGAATAATTAACACTCTACTGATACTCTTGACACTTTGAACTAAAAGTTTGTCAAGGTTCCCAATGAGCTGCTTACGAAACATGCTGAGAACTTCGAGAATCACCCACTTCAAAAAGAAAACCTTAATAACACAAAGTTTTGCAAATTGGATTTGTTCGGGGAAATGATAATTTGGTGACAAAGTTAAGGATTTACTATTCAGGGAATGAAGTAATAGGAGGATGACTTACTTAAACATTGGGTGATGACAAGGCTCAAAATTATTACAACTAACGCATCAAACAAGTTTTTGGTCATGTATCACACTTGAATTATGATAAGCAGACATAATAGATAATAGTCTTCTTGTGGAGAGCTCTTTCACCTTGATTTATTTGATAGAAAGGTAACAATTTTATTATTGACGTCCAAATTTTGCGTTAGTTCAATACTACTTACTTTTGTGAATAAGATCTACAGTTGCCTTCAGTAATAACTTGAGTACTTTGTAATACGGAATTGATTGATCAGGGTATCATAACTTTAGTTAATTTTCTATGTAGTTAATAATTTGCACTTCGATTATGAGAATAAATTTAGAAAGAGCTCACGGATATGTAAACCAATCGGAAGTCACACTTTAGATTTTCGCTAATAACTGGTCAGACAAAATAAACACCTCTTTTAATAATAATGATTGGCATTTTTTTTTTTTTGAAAATGAAAATTTTTTTATGAAGTGATGATTATGTTGTGTAGAATCATGTAAATTGCTTTTGGTATGTTGAAATTGGAAAAAACAAACATTTTATTTAGATGAAGAAACCTTGATTCGAAGGTTTTTTGCTAAATAAAGGCAACTATGTTGGCTGTGTCAAGTTACCACCTCATCACCGTCAAGGTTTCCCGCCTCTGTTCACCACCTCACTTTAATATCAAGGTATAGCAAAGCTTCCATTTACCACCCCACCACCTCAAACTATTGTGAAGTTTTTAGGTGGTAACTTGACAACCGGTGGTGCTGTGTTAAGTTACCGCCTATCTTGTTTTTGCAACAATGGCGACCTGAGGTGGTAGCTTGACGCTTTGCTATAATTTACCATAATAGTGAGGTGATGAAAAAAGTTGAGTAACTTGACACACCGGTGGTGTTGTGTCAAGTAACCACCGCATCACCTCCATCTTTTTCACAATAATTTGAAATGGTGAGGTGGTAACTTGACGCTTTGCAATACCTTTATATTAAAGGGAGGTGGTGGGGAAAAGAGGCGGTAACTTGACGGTGATGAAAAAGAGGCGGTAACTTGAAATTGATGAGGTGGTAACTTGACACAGCCAGCTATGATTTGTTTTTCATTTATGAATTTGATAACATAATGAACATAAAAAAAAACATGTTTGAAATAAATTTTAGAAGAACGAAAATAAGATAACCATGCATGTAAAGAACATGGCTTAAGATACGTTAATTATGAAATTCATAAGTAGAAAAACAAGTAGAATCAAGTTAAGAATTTAATTAAAATTGAAAACATATGGATGAGAGTGATATGGATGGATGAGAAAATGTTACAAGAATTATAATCAAAAGTTTGGGAAAATAAATTTCCGGTGAACATAATAACCTTGATGTAATCGCTGAAGAACTCTTTCACAATTCAATTACAAACAATGTTTCATGTAAAAAGTTAAAAACCATTCAAAGGAATCAAGATTCATTCCTTCACCGATCATCTTAGAACAGCATTTGAGACGTATAAATATAAGTACTACCATATCACTTTTGATTTAAGTACCAGCAAACAATTGTCAGTCAATTGATTTAAAATCAATGAAGTCAGCTTTTCTGATCACGAATTTGAGTATTCTTATTGTAATTGTATTAGCACTGTATGGCCTTGCTAGCAAGTATGGAAAATATTATTCCAATTCATTGGATATTGCACTGGATACCTGGGATTTGCAAATCAGAAAAATATTACTTATGTTCTCATACAACTCATGTCCTTGTAAGCATCCCTTAAGATTTTGAAACTAATTTGTCGCCATGACTCGAACAAAAAGATTTGTCTCATCAAGTATTCCAGGGAGGCATTGAAGTCACAAAGTTTTTAGGCAAGATGCGACCATCAGCAATATTACTTTTCTCCAAGCAAAAGACGCTGCCCTCGATTCGCATTGACACGTTTTCATTTTATGTCTTATGATGAAGAAAACGAAATACGACGAAAAGTCATTCATGGAGTTGTAAAGATGAAAATCGATCCGCATTTGCTGTTGACATGTGTAAAACTTCGTCAAATATTTGGAGGCCAATTTACAAAATTTCAAACAGATTTTCTTTCGCATTGACCCCTTCGTGAGGGTGGTAAGGGCTGCTCTTCAAGGGCGATGAACCAAAT
The DNA here is from genome assembly GCA_021029175.1 of Bilobella aurantiaca. Lineage (NCBI taxonomy): Eukaryota > Metazoa > Arthropoda > Collembola > Poduromorpha > Neanuridae > Bilobella > Bilobella aurantiaca. The sequence continues at coordinate 37,266 of VYYI01000145.1, read as the reverse complement.
AATAGTCTGAGAACGTTGTTAAGGACAAGGCACGCGTATTCCCTTAGGATCTGTAAATGCGAGTCCTACCAAATGCAGATGACAAATAGCAAACAATTTCCTTTGTAAGTGCGAACCGCCTGCTGCTCTCGAGTCGAATTTATATATTACATCAATGTAATATTCGAGCGGCAGAAGGCAATAAAGAACAAGGGATCATTTCCTCTTGAATTAGACAAACAAAAAGGACTTATGAACTTTAATATGCAGAATTCATTAGCATATTTTAGGAAATGGCTCAGAGACTTAAATAGGAACATCCGTAAACGTCGAAAATGGAAAACAAAAGTAACATTCCAGGGAACAGTGAAAGCTACGATTCAATTTGAACGCACTTTCTTGATGTACTCAAATATAGATAAGTTTAATTATAAAAAGTGCTTATATTTAAATTTAAAACCAATTATATTTATTTTGAAGCTATGACGTCGAAATTCGAAGTGTATCAGTGAAAGACATCATTCTCCATGGACCAAAATCTCCTTGTAGAAAGTATTAGAGAGAGTAGAGAGAGACTGCATGGGACGCGACATGCATCTTCACTTCGCTCTCGGTGTGAATTGATCCACTTTAATGTACCATTTAATAACTATCAGCTCTCTGCACGTAATACAAAGTATTTTTAAACGTTTTAAAATATCTAAAAATTGGCTAACAAATGAAATATTTTAAGCCCAAAGTCATCTTATTTCTAAAGGCCTCAAAATGCTTAAAAATCAGTTCTTGTACAATATTGTAAAAATATTGTACATAACAACAAACTTGCAAACTCATCCCACAAATCAAGGATCGTTTAGATATACGAAAAACTAAACATCTAAACAAAATAAGACAAAATTAATGAAAAATATTACAGTTGCAATTAAGCAAACTAATTAACCACTACTTGTGGTTATCTAAATGTGTAAAGAAAAAGACCGTATACTAACTGCTTTTTTATTTCTATTCTACTGTTCGAAGAAACTGGGTTTGATGCATCTTACAATAAAAATTTCCCGTAATATTTGCAAAATGAAACATGAGGTTGCTTCTCACGTCCTGGTGTCCAACATGGTTCAAGGCACTCAATTTCAAGGGATTGCAATTGCGATGCTAAAAATTTAATAGCACTTAGGAACTGGGTGTTGGAAATGGTGATTTAATGGGAGGGTTGCAGCAGGCACGGTTTCTTCTTGGGACAACGTCTCAACGGTTTCTGCAATTGCTGCTCAGAATTTGTCTCAGACGCTAAAGGATTTTCACGATTTTTTTTAAAGAAAATAACACAAAGGCGAAATTCAATTGCCAAAATTCACTTATTGTGATTTAGTGGTCAGTTAAGCTGAGATTTTTATATTTAACGTTTGCTGTAGTGTGATTTCAGTTTGTGCTGTCACTGAAGTGCTAGTGAATGTCCTAGGAAATTGATTTCCTAGACGAATGTTGAAAAAAATGTTCAAAACTGTTGTGATCATTGGAATTGTTGTAAATATTTTTACGCTGCCGGAAACTTTCGGTTCTGAATCCAGTGCAGGTAAATTGCGAAAAAAAAATAACCTTAAAATTAGCCCCTTGTTACCAGAAATTCTCGTATGCTTCACTGTTAACTTAACCGTAATTAGATGAAAATTTTAAAATTGAATTGAACTTTTTTAATTCTAAATTTTTTTCATACTAAAACGTTGTTTGCACACGACTATGAACTTATGTTCGACGCTAATTCAAAATTGATTTAGCTTTTTTGAAGGCCCTGGGTGGCAGTACGTGCAGCAAACTCCAACAAGAAGTTCAAAAAGCGATTATACTGCACAAGTGGAGTTTAGAAAATATAAAATTTCAGCAACGCCTCAAGAAATTTCCAAAGTACATCGTCACCATACAGTCGGTTGAACCAGTTCATGAACCGCTGGTCGAACTGCGCTGTCCCGGTGGAACCGGCCCACATTTTAAGGATACTCCGAATCTTGAATTCTATTTTCATGAGACACGTTTTCAGGTAATGTTCCGTCAAAAAAAAAAACAATTAAAAAAATAGCGAAACATTAAACGGTTAAGAGGTGAACTTGAATAGGTCCTTTAGAAATTTTTAAAAAGATTTTTTGTAGGCTGCATCCGTTCGACTCTTTGATATTCAGTCCATTTTCCCGATACACACGGGCAGCATGAACATCAAGATCAGGCTGGATCCGCTCGTTGTGACGCTGGACAAAGCGTTAGTTTCGTTGGGCGGACATCTTCCTGGAATCAATGACGTCTACTACGCAGCCTCCCTTGCCAATTCAGACTATGCTAAGGAACATCGTGAAAATTCAGGCGAGGAAGCTGAAGCCGACGAAGAAGGCCTTCTGGAAATCGAAAGGGAAATCGAAGCAATTTTTACAAATCGCATTAAACCCGACGTTCAGAAACAGCTCAAGGTCTTAATTACAACAGCAGTTCGTAAATTCTTTGCACAAAATTTAATTCTGATGTGAATTCTTTTTTTGGCCCCTAATTTATGTTACCATTTGACCTCATTTATTAATTTATAATAATTTATTCAACTGCCCAATGCTTTAATACTCGAGGTTAACCCTTTCGGCAACGGAAACGTGAAGAAAAACCATAATAAAATCGTATAAATCACATTTAGCGTGAACAGAAAACAAAGCCCGAAAATGATATTTTTCAGCGATTTTAGTTATTTGGTTGATCTCTCAGGGCATGATCTGATTAGAACTATTGCTTTCGCTGAAGAAACTTTCTAGTATTTGTTAATAGAAATCAAATTTCTTGGGAATTTTTTTTCATTTTTCTTTTTGAAAGTTAGTCCTTTCAAAACACTTTGCCGGAACTTTCAATTTCCATGTCCATTGATTCTATTGTTAAAAGTAACTTTACAAAAAAAAAAAGTTTGTGCCTGTTACCCAGAAACTACTGAGGGTTTGTAAGAAATTTGACAAAGAAATGGTCAAGATCTTTATTTTCCCAAGAGTAATTTAACAGAGTTCAAAAGAAGTAAAAGCGCCTGAACGAAGGCGACTCGATGAAACGTTTTGATCCTCATCCCCTCGCAGCATCCTGTGACTTCCGTTACATCCTTCAAATTCCCAAAGTAGGACGCAGAGGCCTAAAAATCCGAAACGGTCAAGGTCATTAACTCGAATTCTGTGTCCGTTCCACTTGGGGAAGATTGCATACCTAGGGTATCAATGGAGGCTACCTTCCTTCGCCAGTCGTACGGAAGATCCAAGCACTGCTCACCACCAATGTAGAATACCTTACTGCCCTCACCTACAAAGGAAACTGTCACGCTAAGGACGTCCAACTGACAAAGCATTGTTTCGAAATTTAGGACAAAACAAGGACCATCTACCTTCAAAATTGTCATTGTCGAAAATTCTCACGGCTCCGCGTGCCGATGTCATCGTAGGCACTGATGCTAAAGAGAAAAAAAAACATTTGCAAAGTTGCTTAATTTACTTTAACAAATAAGCACTAGCAGTATTTATTTAATTTAATTATTTAGTAGTAGCAATGAAAATTATACTGCTAAACTATTGTACTGTTCGAGAATATAATTTTACCTGTAGTTGTAGTAGCCGGGAAGCCATTTTGGTGCTTACGACCAGGGCGATAGCGTTGTAGGTAATTAACATCACTAAATTCTTCGACGTCGTCGTTTGGATCTTTTAGAACGGGTAAACTGTCGTTGAAGTCTAGCGTAAATTGTTTCACGTGGGCATCCGTTACCGTCGCTTTAGTGGATCTTGCTTCTTTGCATGTCAGTAGAACTAAAATATTCACAATATAATTTCCAATAATTCTAATTTTTTTACAATAACTTATTTAACTCATTTTTTTGCTGTGTTTACAATTAGAAATGCACCATACCGATTGAAATTATCAGAACGAAACCAATTGGACTACTATTCTTACGCATTTTTATTTCGAATAAACGTTATATGAAATGCGTATCATCCTACCGTCTTAAAGGAAAACAAGGACTTATTGCATATAATTACCGCAATTGCATTAGTCGAGCAGGAAATGTCTTCTTCGATAATCGATGGCTCAACCGCACAAATTAAAATTATTTCCAACATTCTATTTTATGCATCACACAAAATGGACTGCGAAGATTGACTTACCGCTCACAATGTTACTCGACTCGATCATGATTATTTATTGTTTGTTTTTTTACTTAAATCTCATATATTGTTTCGATCAGTAAAAACTACTAAACTAAGCAACAAATTGTCAGTAATAGTTATTGTAGTAAGTGTTTCATAAACTATGTCAGAATTAATGATATTAGAATACTTGAGTTGTAAATTAGTAATTAGATGGCTTAATTAAGAAGCTCATAATTTGAAGTTACTCAAACTTTGCTCATGAAAGTGGCTTTGGTTTTGTTCTAGATAGAATTTCGGGATCTGTTTCTGCACGAAAGATGAGGAATGGGGAAATGAAGACATCACGAAGGTTGATGAATATGATGGAAATGATAAATGACGTGAAGTGCCTTGTTACAAATTGATTTAGGAAAGTGGTAGATGCCTTCACACTGCAGGGGGGCCCTTGGGAATCAGTGATTTGTGGCCAAGTACTGGCTTCCGAGCAACGATTGATGTCCCGTCTTCACCGGACAAGCACATATTGTCCCTTCGTGCATACACACATCCATCTTCTGTCACCATTCTTATGTCGCCACTGGCATCAGCTTACGAACATTTGTCTTAAGGCCATCACGACAAGTCCCTTGACGAACTTCATAGCATCAATTCTCTATTTGGATTTCCCGATTTGTCTAGTATTTCTGACTAAATTGAGAGAGCATATATTCTGGATAAATTAGAGCTCTACCAGATATTGACACTCTTGCGAGACGTTTTAATTTTGACCTTTGACCCTGAATAAACGATAACATTTATAAAATCTGCTGAATGAAGAGATCATAAACCGATAACCCTATTTTGCGTCGCGTCTAACATCACCACGCGGGAATACTCAAACATTTGAATTCAAATCTCCAAAATTTTAATTTCTGTGTTTTGTTTATAAAGATCTTTCATCTGTATTTGATTTTGTTTTGTCTTTTATTGTCTTGTCCAATACCAATTAATCAATTTATGCATACTTATCATTTAATTGGTGGTCAACTAGTAAGGCATTAATTGCAACAATTATCAATTGAATTGATAACGAAATCATTACAACGACAAGGTACCTAATACAATCAAACATCTGCTTTATCTGTTCCATATGCAAGTAGCATTATTTAAAATTTTTGTTTGGAGGAAGTTTTCAGCTGAATTTCATATTTGTTTTCGGACCAGATAATACAAGACAGAACAAACGGCTAGCTGCACAACGAAATAGCGCTACTTGAGAAGCAGTATTGTACACCCCGGCTCTTGCACAACAACCGTCCATAATTAAGTTACCCTTCGTTAAAGTAAATCTAAAATTATTAAGCTTTAATTTGTTGTATACAAGAAGTAGGAGAAGTTTATAACTTTTAAGATCCAGTATTTGTTTCTTTTCTAGGTCCACGTTCGAAAATGTCGTCAGTGGTAGCCAAGATGGTACTTACCGGAGGTCTCGCCCTACTGGTTGCAGCGTTTGCCTATTTTACCGCGAAATCTGAGGGAAATAGACGTCATGGACATCACTCAAACCAAGGCTCCGGGGGGAGGGGACGTCCAGAGCCGCCACGTTCAATTTCTAATTCTTGGCATGACACTGACGATGGCGACGGCAGCAGAAGGTCTAGTACTTCTCGAAGGAATAGGAAAAAGAAACAAGAGCCTTCGTGTGCAATCTGCCTTGAAACATACTCGGATTTAATGGATGCTGGAGCAGCAATCTGTATTACGAACTGCGACCATGTTTTCTGCAAGAAATGTATAACTAAATATATAGCCTCCACCTCCATGAGTAATGCGTTGTGTCCGAATTGCCGTGAGGAGATTAGTACAGATACCCTCCGTACAATCCACCTTTAACAAATATCCAACTTCGTACAAAAATAATACTGTACAGTCATTAGTTGAACTAATGAGCTAAACCCTAAACGTTACAAAAAATAGTTCGGAATGTTCTTGTCATATCCCTTTGTCCTTCATTGTAATAGTCGCCTTTCAAATAGCCAGTAAGCTATAAGCTTTCAAATAAGCATCTGAGAGATTAAGCCTGATCTGATGCAATAAACCTTGTTTTCTTTGTTAAATCCTAGAAACTATAAGTAGAAATTCTTTTTGTCATTATTTAATTATTAATTATATAATTATTTATTTTTGAAGTAACTTGGTGGTAAACGTAGGGGTAGAATTTAGCTTGGAGGCATTGTATTGAAGATAACTGATAGAATTATAGGATCGGATTAATCTGTGCAACATTATTTTTTTTCAGTTAGAGTCATTCCAGTGTCGCTATTTGGCCAGTTCCATTGAATTTTTTCTGTCAGCCGGCCTGACATAGTCCTCTCCGCCGTTCTTTGTCCACTCCTTCTGGAATTCGTACTCCAGGATCTCCGCACCGCGCTTTCGCGTCAATCCCGTTTCGTTCAATTTCAGTTCACACATTTCCATGTCATCTCTACCTAAAATGCCAAGTCCAGTCACCTGATGGTTCACCGTTTCAATTTTGAAAAATTAATTACCCGCTATGAGAAGTGCAGGGGGCCGTCCTGCATAAATTTCCATTTGTCTTGCAATATACTCTCCGTCGAAGTGAGCGTACCAGAGGCCCTTATTCTGTCCATCTTTTGTGAAGGGAACACGGAAAAACCGTTGCTGTTGCTGTTTAATTTCACCGCTATTTTCTGGTGGCGTCGGCGAAGGTGGCAAGTTGTTGCTCAGCATGTGCTGATAAACTGATTTCGGCGCTCTTTCCGCCATTTCGGTACCACTCCCTTTGGCTCCGCCCTTATTCTTTGCCTTCCAGGCGTGATACACTTTCAAGCGACGATGAAATTCTTCCCTAAAACAGCGATTTGATCATGTTGACAATTGCTTTTTAACATTGTCCCAAGACAAAGGGCCACCTACCGACAAGCTTCAAGGAGCTCAACGTCACAGGAAGTATTGATCGTGTCTCGGAGTTCAGAATACTTCCAGCCACTAAGGTCAAATTTCTTTCCAGCCTTGGACGCCGCAGCGTAATTTGACCTCCGGAGGCTTAGAGTACTACTTTCCGATGAATCCACGGTCAAATTCGACTCTTGTGCCAATCTAAAGGCAAGTTCAGAATCACGGCGCTCCTGCTCAACTGCTGCCGTAAAGCTTCCAAGCACCACTGGAGCATCGCCATTTGTATTTTGCTCTTTTGCCTTCTTCATGCTAATGGCCATTCGAGCTTCTTCCTCCTTCCGTCTCGCTTCAATTTCCAATTTGCTATTTACAATTATTTTGTAAAGTTAAAAAGCAGCAATTGCTAAAAAAAGTACAGAGAGTTTGGAAAATACCGTTTACGATTCTCTTCGTCAGCCAAACGTTGACGTTCAGTTTCTTCCTTTTCCCGTTTTTGCTTCTCCATTTCTTCTTGTATTTTTCTGGCCCGAGCTTGTTCTTCTGCATTTTTTTCAGCTTCGACACGCTGACTTAGACTTTTAATTAGAACATCACATTTTCCTAGGAGATCTTGGTATAATTGTTCGATTTCGCTCCCTGACATCTTCTCGTTTACCTGTTCAAGTAGTTTTTTTTTTAAAGTTTTTAATTGCCACATTCCACGGTAGTCCGGCTAATTAAGTTTTTTAAGAATTACCTTAATTAGTTGAATTGCATTGGTAATTGTTCCGTGAAGTTTCTCAACGTCCCTCTGACTTGATTCGTGTTCCTTTTTTAGCTTCCCCACGGTCTGTCCCATAGCGTTAACTTGGTTGAGGAGTTTTCCGATTTTCATGATCCCTCTGTACCGTGGACGGTGTTTTTTCCTTGCCAAATGCATTCGAACGGTTTTCTGAATTACTATCAAACTTTCTCTCCGGTAGCGAATTTTATTTTTCACTGCAAATTACGTAAAAATTTAAAATTTAGAATTTGAAATTTGAATCGCCTTGAATTCTACTTGATTAACCAAGACCTTCAACTTACGTTTAATGACGGAGAATGCCGCGTATTGGATTTTCTTCCATTTCGATTGGATGATCCATTTTGCGACTGTTGACACCATTTCCGCCAAGGATTTGGGATCATTCCGCATGATCTGGTCAAATTCCTTAAATTTTCCAGGGCGAAAGAAAACACGGGTGAGGCCAAACCTAAAGTCATCTTCAGAGAGGCCAAGGGCCTTGAACAGGGCCCTGCAAAAGAACCGTGGGTCCAACGAAGACAGTTTCGGGGGTAACAGATTTTTGTATGTAGCGTAGAGCGACGCAAATTGAACTCGAGAAGGGAAGCCCTAATATAGTGGTAATTAGCTTTCCAATCATTTTTTAAACGCCTTGATCTTTAAAATCTTTACCTTTTGCATCAACTCGAGCACCGAAGTCATTCCTGCCGATTGCAGTTGCGACAGAATTTGACCTCCCTCAAATTCAGATTGAATCATCTTTGCGTTGGGTTTGATGCAACGGATAAATGACGTTCCAGTACCCCTTAATTTTTCCAGTAGTTCGCTTAGCTGGGATCGGAATTTTGAAGCAACGCTAACGTACACAAGCTTCCCTTTTTGTTGCGGCTGATTTGTCAATGTGAATAGGCTTTTGAGAAATGGATTCTTGGATTCCTGCACCAGGCCTTCAAGGGACGCATGAAGGGCATCATTATTCTTCTCTATGAATTGTGTCTGCAATCCATTCACAAATCAATCGTTTAGTAAAATTACTAAAAATTAGTTTTTAAACTAATTTCTTGTCTCACCGTTTTATAGCACACAGCTCCAGCAAAATGGCGAATCAGAAACCCTTCTTCGTCCCTAATTTCTCGATGCTCTTTAATTTTGGACTTTCTTGGAAGGGCTAGTCTAAAATGGGACGGAAATGCTTTATGGACTTCGGAAGTGAAGTGGGTTGCTGCAGGTTTCGGAAGCTTTGACTCTTCGTCCAGTATTGACAGTATTCCAAGTTTGGGGGATTCAATCAGTTCAATGCAATCTAAAATATTCAGTATTTCAAAAAGTATTTCAGTATTTCCTGCATTGCTGAAAATGGGGCGCAAAAAAAACGATTCTATTTTTTTCATACCTGTGTTGTCTATATACTCGATCCGGTCAACACCGAGCCCCTCCTTTTCGTAGAGTGACTGCTCATCGCTGAGTACTCGTTCGTTGAAGAACTGCTGCAATTTTTCGTTACAGTAATTGATGCAAAACTGCTCAAAGGAATTGATTGTGAAGAATTCAAAGCCAGCAATGTCCAAAACACCAATATATGTAAAGGAGTCCTTGAACGGAATCGCACGATTGATCCGGCTCACGATGTAGTCAAAGAGCCTCGAATACATAGCCTTCGCCAAAGCGTCTCGAGCGTTGTTTGCTTCGTAGACCTTAAGCATAACCCTACACAAAGACAGAAAATAAGCCAAATTAAAAAAAAATTAAAAAAATTTTTTTTGAATAATTATTTAAATGTTTTGTGAATTTACATAATCACCGTGCCCTTCACCCCACCCTTGGCTGCTTGCATGATCCTAGATGTCAGAGCTTGGCGAAGTTCGTCCTGGTCGACGCCTAAGAGCCCTGAAACCAGTTTCAAGGCCGATTCTGAAGCGTCCTTGACCCTGTTTTATGAATGTTTATCTTAATAAGCCAATTTTAGAATATGTTGCATTCATTAAAAAAAAATTACCGACATCCACCGCGTTGATCGTCCGGGTCATCTTCAAACTGAATATTGCCAAGGTGGAGCACTGCTGCCACAACGGTGTAAACTGCAAGTCTGTCACTTTCAGAAAGGCCAAATCGACCTAATGCTTTTTCTAAGTTGGCAAAATCCTTAAAATCATCTACAATTGGATCATGGAGGGCGGCTTTGGTGTCGGTTCCGAAAAATTGTTGACATCCTTGACGTAGGTAGTGAAAATCTTTTAGTGTCAGTTTTTCCAATCCGAGCTTGCGCTTTAGGTCTGCGTCACCACCAGCCACGAGTTGGTAGAAAATATGGTAGCTACGCTCTTCTGAGCTCAGAGTACAAATTCTTGAAAAAAATAGTGCAATCAGTTTACCTTAAATGTTAACTTCAGGTAATTTTTTTTTTATAAATAATTTTAAATTTTAATTTAATTTAATTTCGTTAAGTACCTAGATTTTTCAAGGAGATAATGTGAAATAAATCCTCCAGCCACTTTATAACTCCTCTCAAAATGAATTTCAATGAACTTCCCAAAACGTGAAGAATTATTATTCCTCGTGGTTTTCGCATTTCCGAAGGACTCGAGTACTGGGTTTGCTGTGAGGAAATAATTTGAAACGTTAATGAACGTTTCTGAAATAAATTTTTCATAAATTAAAATTTACCGTCCAAAATCTTTTGTTCGATGGGCCCAGCAGCCGAACCCCATGAGCCGCACAAGTATCGAAGGATATACTTGGTAGATTCAGTTTTTCCAGCTCCAGACTCTCCAGAAACAATTATGGATTGTGACTGTTTGGTTACTTTCATGTCACGGAAGGCTTTGTCACCTTTAAGAAAAATATTGTGGCAATATTTTTTTTAGAATTGAAATTTTAATTTATATATTTTTTTTGTATTTGTGGTTTTTTGTTTGTAATTTTATATCGTTTTTATTTAATTTTAATTGTATTGATCTACCAATTCTAATTCTGGACAATTACCTATTGCAAAAACGTGCGGTGGCAGCGTTCCCAAAGATTTCCCTTGGTATCGCTTAATAGTTTCCGCAGAATATAGGTCCTTAATATCGAAATATGGGTTGACAGCTATGAGCATGTTGGCTATGTAAGTCTGTAAAAAAAGCATTGAAACAAAAAAACATTTACAAAATTTTCATCTAAAGTAGGTCTAATTAAGGATCCTTGTTAAAGACCACTTACGTAAATTTGGTTGCGCTGATATCGCAGCCGAACATTGTTGAGAAGCGTTGCCTCATTGAGATACATAAGTGAACAATTGTCGTCATAGTCTTCGACCGAGTTGTCTTCGGCAGGATAGACATATTCATAGGGCACTGCTACTGTGACCGAGGCCCTTGTACGGTTCCCGGGCGGTGCGTCCGGCTCGACCGTGACCTTGTCACTTCCAAGGTCAACTATATGTCCCAGGATGAATCCATGCTTAGGGTCAGCGACCCATACTTTCTGTGAGGCCATGAGCAGGAAGTGATCCTGTAGGAGATACTGATTCTGATTTGACTTCATCTTCCAAAACTAAAAAAAAACACTGAGGCAGCTTCAGTGAATGTAGGAACTGATATTTTTCTTTGGTAACTTTCACCCCTACAATTATGATTTTTGCAACTGTCTCTCCTGCTTTCACTGTTCGCTTTCTTTGCTCTCGCAGTCCCCTATTGGGCTGGAGGGCGACCGGAAGCAGTAGGAGTGCTTTGGATGGTGTGACAGGTGAAGCTGCAAAGAGGTAACTGATGACGCTAGCACTCAGGTACAAATCCAGCAGGATAAGATAAATCCCAAATTCAGACAATGGCAAGTATACGGACATAAAAAAAAAGCATTCTCCTCCCACCCTTTCCATTCTTTCCTAAAGCATTTTTGTGGCCCTTTAATTCGTGTGATCTCATCCATTCTATATTTTATTTTGAGTCTTCTAATGCAGAACGAGGGTTTATTACTCCCAAAGAACGCTCAGCAGCAAGGCAGCAGCATCAGGGATTGAAGTGGCCAAATTGGTTCTTGAGTAAACCACAGGAAATTGTGCTTTAGCAAACGAACACCGCTAACTTTGCTTCTGCAAGAATTTGCAATTGCATCTCCCCCTGCTCCACTTGAGAGATGATGCGTTGCAGCCAGGGAAGGAAGCATGAACGTGACAGGAAATGTACATGAATCAATTCCCAGCACTCCCGATGACCTACACATGACTCACTTATTCCTAAACTTGTTTTCAAAAACTATTACTCATCATTTGAATTTTTTTTTCGAAATTTGTAAATTAAAAAAAAATACTTTTTTTGAAAGATAAATGAATGATGAATACTTGTCAGCTCTCATTCGGGCCGAAACGTCTTCGCTTTAGACCCTTATTTTATGAAGTTTTGAGGAGCAAGTTAGAAAGTGTTTCTGATTTACAATTTCATGGTTATGGGAAATTGGCTATGTGAAACTCCTAATTACTAATTACATACTTGCTTTACGAAAGTTTTAAACAATGGATGGAAAAGGTAAAAAAAAAAAGAAATGTCATTTCGAGTGACACTTTCCTTGCAGTGATGCAGATTTAGGAAAAAGGGTGTCCTGAATTTTATAAGTAGACATAAAAACCAAACCAATTTTGAAAACAAGTTATACTAGGGAAGTTTGGATCTTTAAATTTGTCTCTGTAGACCCTCTCTATCGCTGGAACAAACTTAAAGTTGTAAATCGCACGTATGAAGCCTTCTGCTAGGAAATTGGTTACTCGCTGAGAGAGCTCAATTGTTTTGTTTTTTTAATTTCGTTTCTTTGTACCATTTGATTTTTGTGATATGGAGTGTTTGAAAATATTGAAAATTTTTAAAAATAGGTAAGTAAGTATGACAAATAAAATCCATAAAGCAAGGCAACTTCCGACTACCAAGAATGCAATTACATCCAGAGAGTGATATTGGAAGAAATTCAAATCCCTTGCTGCAGAACGAAGATGAACGGCTCCTATAAAGAATTGTGCATTTAAGTAATTGTGCAGTAAATACGTTAATTAATTATATGTTTTTATTACTTACCTTTGTGCCGCATCACATATTCAGTCCAGTATACTGCCCGATCCAACGCTCCCATTGGTTGATCTCGTAATGCTCGAGATATTAAGAGAGCATTTTCCTTATAACTACGGAAAAATATGTGAAGTGTAATACTGGACCACATTTCAGATTGGGTGCTTAAATTGATGCTATTTTGTGAAGAAGATGCGAATTTAGTTACCTTGTAGTTTTAACGACTTTTTGTATGCTGTTGACGAGGATTTCTGAATTCAATTTGCTAAAATCGACCTTTAGTCCGAAGCCTGCTTTGACGGCAGATTCCATATTTAAGTCTTGATCTGCAAACATTGGGATTCCAACGATCGGCGTTCCGTGACAAGCCGCTTCCGTAGTGCTTCCGAATCCACCGTGAGTCAAAAACGCTCTGCAAGTGATTTTTTTTTTGAAAAAAAAAAAAATCCAGATTTCCAATTTTAAAATACGAGTGTATCACAAATAAAAAATTTGAAAATGTTCACTTGATTTTCGGATGACCCAAAAGATCCTGCTGCGGAAGCCACTTGCTCAATTTCACGTTTTGTGGCAAATCCGGAATTGGCGTATCTAATTCCCATTTCCATAGAACTTTTTGCTCTAGTTTAGAAAATGCTTCTACGAATTGACGAAGTTTATGTTCAGGCATGTCGCAGCTTCGAGCATTTGATCCCATGCTAAACAGTATAAATCCATTTGACCCTGAACTTTCTACGAAGGCGTTTAAATCCTAGAAAAAAAAGAGATTTTTATGGAAGTTAATTTGACCGCAAAATCGGTAACTCCAATTTTACCTTTGGAAGCTCCCCAGCGGGATGGCAATGCATACCTCCAACTTCAACGGTATCCGGCAAAAATGGCCGTGCTTTGGACAGCGAGAAGTGACTATTTGACAGCATAAGACTCGAATTTTTCAAAATCGTTTCATATACTAGGGAAGTTTGGATCTTTAAATTTGTCTCTGTAGACCCTCTCTATCGCTGGAACAAACTTAAAGTTGTAAATCGCACGTATGAAGCCTTCTGCTAGGAAATTGGTTACTCGCTGAAAGAAGTTCATTTGATCAGAATAGCCCGTAAAAGCGTTGGGTACGAACGACGTAGGAGATGGATTGCCATAAAGCGTCGAAATTTGACCCACGACGCTGATTGGACTGATGAGGATTGTACTCGTATTGAAACTGTGGGCAAAGGGAGCAGCACATTCGTTGTAGAGCATTGGCATTAAAACTAAGTCAAACTGTTCCTTCCGGAGATCATGAATATGGGGCTGATCCAGCGTAAATTCACAGTAGTCGATGACCAATTGAATGAAGTGCGTTGGAATGATCCATTTGTTTTGATCCTTCATTTCAAACACGTTTTCCATCTTCTCTACCTTTCCAGAATTGACAAAGTCGTCGAAATCGACGCTCAAGATTTCTTGCATGTTGGGAAGCGTCTTCTTGGAAGGGACTGGAGACAGGACGGTGACATTGTGACCCTTGGCCGCAAGGGCCTCCAGTAGTGGTTGATAAGTGATTTTGTGTGATTTTGACGACCAGAATGCTACCGACAGGATCCGCTCGCTGGATCCAGCGGCAAGCAAACCAAGTACAATAATTACGACTTGGACGTTTATAAAACTTGCGCTGTTTCTAGTATTCATTTTTGAACTCTTCAAAACTTGACTTTTTCAAATGAGCTTTAGGAAGAGAAAGAAGGCGTGAATAAGTAGTAAGTACTCGAGGCGTTTTTGAAGTAGATCTTGAAAAAGCTATCTTCTCATTGTTCTAAATGCAGTTCTACTATTTCAGCAAGATAACTCGATAAGTGTTCGTCAAGAGAAGATATTATTGAATTTTAGTGTTACGAGTACAACTTGAAGAATTAATCGTCAACTAAAAGCAAATAAATATTCAATAATTTTAGTTTTTTTTAACTCATTTTCAATGTATCTTTCAAGTTTTGATGCTATTGCTACTTTTTGATGCTGTAAAGTTACAAATTATGGCTTTATGACAGTGTTCACATTAAAATTAAGCCCAGAAGACCCTCCCTAATAAAATAAATTTGAATTCATATTGCGCTTGCAGTGCATATTGTGTATAATACTTAAATTAAAAATTTAATGTTCAGCTTTTGCATAAAAAACATTTTTAATTCAAAGTTTGCATTACAAAAAAAAAGGGCACGAGTTCATGAAGGCTTAGTTTTTAGTGCAAAACACTGATTCAATTTATGAACCTGTAGAATGCAAACAATAGATTTTAAAAATGCACCTAATTTAAGTAAACTAAATTACAATCATAATATATTAATTATAATTAAAAATAATAATTTATTTCTGCAAGAAACGTTGAGCTTCTTGTTGTGCAAAAATAGAATGCCGAATGAGAGTAAAAAAGGTAATGGCGGCAAAGTTTACAACTCACTGAATGCATGCAATATTTTTTTTTTCATTCAACCAAATGTCATTTCGTGAACCGCTGACAATTTTAAGGGAGCGACTTGCGTCATATGTTCTTCGATTAATTAATACTTGATCAATTGATTAAGTGTTTCGTTCTTTGTTTCCGATTAACGAGCATTTCCTGTGACCGTGTCTTGCATTTGCGAGGAATAATGCCATCCATAGCCATCAAACGCGATGTGTTGTATCAAAAGCTGGGTAAAAAAATGTGTAAGTTCTAAAAAAAAAAGTTATCAAATGGTGGTAATTGTCGTAGTTTATGATGTTAAGCGACATGTTACTTATATTCATTGATTGTTATTAGCTGATGAGGAGTTTGACGTCCTCTGCTTCCAGTTTGGTATAGAGCTCGATGAGGTGGTAAGTTAGCCATATTGATAAAAACATAACTAAAATTGCCGCTTACAAAGTTTCCTGCACCAGCTTTAAGTATGTTACAGCGGAGTGCAGTTGACTGATTGTTTCGTTTTTCAGTTTGTGGATCCAAACGACCCTAAAGGAGAAGTGCAATATAAAATCGACATACCTGCGAATCGTTACGATTTACTCTGTATCGAAGGCTTGTCGCGATCTCTCTTAATTTTCTCGGGGAGGTACGTAGATGTTTTAAATAGGACTCAAACTCAAATTGATTATTTTATTTGACTTCCTATGTTGTAGCATTGAACCTCCAATTTACAAGGCTTTACCTTCGAAAACTCAAATAGTAACAACTGTTAATGCTTCTACAAAAGGGGTCCGTCCGTACGTTGTCACTGCGGTCCTTCGAAATGTGACCCTGGACCAGGTGGCTTATGACAGTCTTATCGAACTCCAAGAGAAGCTTCACCATAACATTTGTCGGAAGCGTAGCCTTGTAGCAATTGGAGTCCACGACTTGGACACAGTGTCGCCACCATTTACTTACTCGGCGGAACCTCAGGTTGACATAACATTCAAGCCACTAAATCAGGAGCAGGAGTTCAGAGCAGATGAACTACTAGTATATTACCAGAATAGTCCTCACTTGAAACATTATCTGCACATCACGAAGGACGAACCTTTGCATCCGGTGATTCGTGACTCGAAAGGCCTAGTGGTGTCTCTGCCGCCAATCATAAATGGAGATCATTCCAAGCTAACAATGGATACGAAGAATATTTTTATTGAGTGTACTGCCACGGATTTGACCAAAGCTAACATTGTGCTTGACATTTTGGTGACAATGATTGGAGAACATGCAGCAACCAAGTTCATAGCCGAGGAGACTTCAGTACTATACGAAGAAACAGGAGAAATTAAAAAGTATCCATCGCTTGCCTACCGGAAAGAATCTTTGAACGTGAAAGAAGTGAATGATTTTATTGGAATCCAGTACGAAAACTAAATATATTTCGTCATGATCCGGTCTGTTAGCGGTCCCGTAATCTTATGCATCTATTTTTTATAAATTGCAGAATATCTGCCCTGGAAATGGCGAAGGGGCTTAGCCGAATGACACTGAAGACAAAAGTGTGCAACCCTAACTCACTGGAAGTGGAAATACCTCCGACGAGACATGACGTAATTCATGCTTGTGATATAATGGAAGATGTGGCCATTGCATACGGTTACGATAATATTACAATGGATTTACCAAAAACAGCAACTGTGGCTGAACAGGTATTAAAACAAAAGATTATTGTAATGCACTTTTTAACAACTAATTTTAATCGGTTTTAGTTTCCACTAAATAAGCTAACTGACCAGTTGCGTGAGAGCTTGGCTCAGTCAGGATTCACGGAAGGCCTTACGTTCTCATTGGTATTAAACTTTTTAAATAGTGGTAAAACGTTAATATATTAAATATAGGTTTTAATATTTAATGTAGTGTTCTGTTGACGACGAATGTGAGAAAATCCGCCATGCAAGGACTGACAAGGAACCAACATTGGCTAGAATTTCAAATCCCAAGACTCTTGAATTCCAAGCAGCGAGACAGTCGTTGCTTTCCGGTAATGGCTCATACATGCCACATGAACAAATAAACTAAGCTATTCATTAATTTTAATTAAATGGTTACAGGACTTTTAAAAACTGTACAAGCCAATAAGAAAATGCCGTTGCCTTTGAAGCTTTTTGAAATTTCTGATATTGTCTTGTTAGATGAAAATGAAGGTATGTCCATTCACTCGTCACTTCGTCGTATTTTGCCATTACAATTTTTTTTCAAACTAGACGCTTATCCATGGTTGAATTTAAATATAGATACAGGAGCACGAAATGAGAGACACTTGTGTGCGGTCAACTACAACAAGACACCTGGCTTCGAGGTGATCCATGGATTACTAGATCGAATAATGCAACTGGTGGAAATACCGTTTCATCCTGTGAACGGATACAGTTTAAGAGCAACCCACGGTACGTAATAAAACACTTTCGAGCCTTTTGATTGAGATTTTAAGAAAGTATACTATTGGTTTATATTAATTCAGATCCAACCTATTTCGAGGGGAGATGCGCTGAAATCGTGTGCAAAGGCAAAGTAATTGGTCGACTTGGAGTGCTCCATCCAGAAGTCCTGGAGAACTTCGAACTAAATCTCCTAGGAGCTGCTATCGAAATTTCAATTGAGCATTTCTTGTAAATTCACTTTTACTGGTTGGAATTAATAATAAACAAGCGTTTTACAGATATACGTTCTTCACTACACTACCAAAAACTTTTTTATACATACTTAAAAATCATAGCTTTCTTGTCATCAACGGTTTGTAGTTCTAGTTTGATAGGACATTGAATCCAGTACGAAAGAAACTCCTCTGTGTAGCCAATTAGGAAGTACATTTTCCTAGCCGTAATAGTTCTCTGAACGATTCCAGCTATTCGAATGAGGTTGTTTTGTCGTTTGATAAGAACTTCGGAAACAAAAAGGCTGTGCCAAGTACCAGAAATAAACTTGCGAATGAACATGTCCTCCACTGCTGTTTCTGGTTTTCGGAGTCCGAACAGATGAAAACTCGCTAAAAGAAAACGGTCCGAAGGCAAAAAATAATTATTTAGGGGCAGAGGAATAAAAGATGTAATATTGTACATGTATTGTATGAATTCCAGGCTTTTCGGTGAGCAATGAAGTGTGGCTTCTGTGCCTCTTCGTAGGTCAGTGGCTTGTCCTGCTTGAGGGTCACCCGAAATCGCCCAGCCCTTTTCTTGTTCAGCGGTGCACTCGTTGATATCGCTTTAGCATTTGCCAATAAAGGTTGGTCCAATCCGAATCCATATCCAGTCGTTGGTAACCTTGTAGCGGATTGTCGACATATCGATAAGCTGCCCATCATCTGAAAAATTGACAATCGCGAGCAGTAATTATGAAACTTGCAAGTCAAGCTTTATTCCATATTCCCTAATTGACCGTAAATTTAATAATTGTTCAAACATAATAAAAAAAATCTGAAAGCTTACCATCATAATATTGATTACCTTTGGGCAGAGATTAGTGGTGTTACACAAACGCCTATGACAAAATTCGTGAACGACTAACGATCAATGATTAATTGTTACTTGTAGCTCAATTGATTTATAAACTGATTCAATTACTTATTTAAATGGGAATCCGTTGTTGTTTTCTCTTCTATAAACTATGAAATTTTTTAACTGCAGATTCATGAAATTCGCGCTTCACAATTGCATTATTAACAAATTGTATGCCTTCATACAACTTTCCTAAAAAGTTATAGATTATTAAATCATTAAAAAATCTTAAACATTTCTTATAATTAAAATTAAACCTTTTTTAAGACTTCATTAATTATTAATGTAGTCTTATGTAATGTTTCCAGTTGGAATTGGATATGATTATAACAATCCCTTTCATTTCAAAGATTCGCATAATTTGGCAAGAATGTATTTCTTTGCAACAAATCGAGTAACAGGATAATTTGATTACGAGGTGTGATGAAACACCAAACTTTTAGGGTATAAGTAACATTAATAGTCAATTATTTGGCAAGGTACAAGTCGAAGGCAATTCCCGTTTCAGTGTCAAGTCCTGAGATTTTAATAAATATTGTAACGGGTTAATAATTGATATTTTTGTATTATGCTATTTCCGAGCCCCGAGAAGCATCTAGTTGATGCTTCTCAATAGTAATGTCAGTATCCAGTAATCAGTCCAGGATCTCCAGTAAAAACTCGACTTGTAATGTAATGAAATTCGTTACGATTCATAACCACGCATTTTGATCATCACTAGTTTCTGTGCACCAATTTACTTCAGTTGGATCCTTGGATGTCAGAGAGTGAAGTAGATACAGCAGTCAGCGCATTTTTCTCGTGTGCTTGCAAATGCTTTTTCAAGTCATTTGCCAGAATGAATCCTAATAAATAACAGGAAAAGTTTACACACTTTCTTCTTCTACAAATTATACATTCTACAAAATAAAAATTTACCTTTGTGACAAATACTGCATTTGTGGGGACGTTCTCCGGTGTGAACTTTCTTCCTAAACAAATTATTAAAAAAAAATTGTAATATGCATTGAAGTAAATGATTCATGCACTTTTCAAGGAAAAGTTGACGAACTTGTGATAGTTGAGAGATACCAATTCGTAGAACCTGCAATAACATGAAAACGAAAAGTTATAAACTTAATGATTTTTTAGCGTAAGTTCATTTGATATACCTTTGGCCGCAAGTGTCACATCTGTATGGCAATTCACCTAAAAAAAATTTTAAATGAAGATTTCCAGTTACAAGAAAGCTTGGAGTGAGTAACTTACCAGTGTGAGTTCTCAAGTGACGTCTGAGCAGTGAACTGTAGTTGTAGCCGCGTGGACACAAGTGACAAATGAACTGTCGCTCCATGGAATGAGAGCGACTATGTAGTTGTAGAGCACTTTTCTTGAGAAAACGTTTGTTGCAGCCCATTTGATCACATCTAGAAATATAAATACATCAAACTTTTATATCCTAAATCCTTGTAAAACGTCTTGTTCGCTACACATTAATTACTTGTATTTCAATTCAGCGTGAGAGTTGACGTGTTTTTGGTAGGCAACATATGTGACAAGTTGCTTGCATACATGGCACTTCTTCCTTGGTATGTCGATGGGCAGAGTTTGAGATGGTTTGGAAACGGCGGCATATACGAGTGCTTCTAGCGATGTATCGTCGGAAATGACCTCCTGGGTCAATGGAAGAAGAGATTTATTGCTCATCACGCTGGTAGCACTCGAGTAAATAGTAGTTGAGTTTGGACTTGATGCGCATGATCCTACTTCACTAATAATGTAGTTTTCCCCGTCCTCAGCTATGTTCTCATTTAAACTAGAGAATTGATAAGGTTCTGAAATTACAACGGTTTCCAGCCGGGACAAAGACATTTGCTTGGCAGCATAAGGATGAAAAAACCGAAGGTACGACCTCGCAGCCTCCGGGTCACTCAAACGCTGCTCTCCCTTCACCCATTCCCATATTTTAAAATATTCGTCGGTGTAGTATTCTAAGTTCTTGAGTCCATGAGTCAGAATGAGGTGAGTCTTGAGATCAACAAATTGAGAAAATAGCGTCGGAGGTTCATCAGCAGAACATAGCTGACAGTAAATTGACGCATGTGTGTTCATGTAGTGCTCCTGGAGCTGGTCAGCGTTGTCGAATATTTTGGAACACGACAAACAATTGTGTTTGGTGTTAGCCACTCTTTGAAATATAGCACCAGCTTCTTGCACAGCCTCCTTTGTTGGTCTTGCTGGCCTTATCCCCTTTAAATAGTGGTTTTTCACTAAGCCAGCTTTCGTGACATCTTCAGAATTGTATCTATGAAATTAATTAATACATATTAAGTGCATTAAGTTCATTATTTAGAATAAACACGCAATAATTGAATTACTTCGAGTAAGGTAATGTTGGTCGGTACTTGTGCGTGTCTTCGTGTCTTTCTAATAGGAATTTAGTGACATATCTGCTATGACAAATTTTGCAGACATGAAACCTTGCCAATGGAATATGGGCCGCCTTCATGTGATTCGACAGTTCTTCTTTCGTGTTTGTCCATCGGTAACAGAATCCGCACATCCAATCTACGTAATTTAATTAATTAAATTGACATATTGAAAATTGTAACGCTTGTGCTTTTCGATTGTCGGCATCACACACATCAAATAATGTCGCCATCTATGAGTGAGTACATATGATCAAAGGCTGGCATTCTTTGGCTCTTGTCCTTTGAATCCCAAAACCGATCCAAACTGATGGAATCACGGGCAATTGAATGGTAAATGAAAAAAACCTAAACGTTAAGCTTATGTTCTATAAATATAACTCCAAATTTCGGCCGATATTTCGCTTGTACCGAAGTCCATGATTTGTCAATGTTACTTACTTCCATTTGGCGGTCGCTTTCGGGCGTTAAGCAGTAATTGATCCATGTTTGGATCGAGACCATTCCAGAAAAAGTCAACCTTGCCCGGAATGTCACGAGGTTCAAACGGCGATTCCGGTGGAGTCGGCGTGACTTCTTCCACGGTGATGTCGGATGTCATGAGCCAGTTACATGTGTCCATGTCAACAACTTCCTCTGCTTCTTCGTCGTCACTCGTACTGTCGTCAAGTGTCACTATCTCCACATTACTGTAGTCGTCCTCGTCCATCACTTCTTCACCTTAAAAATTAAACCAGCAATTAGTTGATTATCAATTACAAATCGAATCGAATGTCACATACACTTTTCAGGTTATGACTACGCGTCCTAACGGCAGAACGTTTCTTTCAGTTGCCTCTCAAGCGCACGCGCGATGATCCACGAAAATCTCCATGTTTAAAAAATGGTGGAAGATTTAAATGTAGGAAAGAACAAAGAGTGAGAGTGGAAACTCAACTCCTCAAAATAAAGTCAATTGAAAGAGGCTCCTCTTCCTTCCTTTGTTTCACTTCTACCTTCTCACTCAACTTCGCACTAAACTACTTGTTTATCAATCAATAACATCAACTTAAATAAAGGTATTTAATTTAACTCAGAATTAAGAAAAAAAAGCCATGTCTTACCAACTAATTAGTAGGTAACCTTGAGTCATTGTTGACTGTTTGTTATAATGTAGTAAGTAGCATCCGTAAAATTTACCTTTTGCCTTTACAGGGAAAATGGCTACCCAGACTTAACTAATTAGACAACTATTATTACTTTTAGAACTTATTTAATACGTTTTTGATTTTAGAAGCAACCTCAAAAACGAAATTATGGCATCTAAAATCCGGACCAGGGGAAGAAAAAATGGAGGCCCTGCGCCAATGGCTCCTTTTTGTGGTAAAATAGGGAATTTCTGAAATAAAACGTTGAATTATATGACATCATAATTTTGTGTTTCAGAATCTAAACCAAGTCCGAAGTTAAATAAGTTCAGCCTAAGTGCAAGTGACATTGAAATCATGGCAGCTGCAGCAGAAATTGAGCTGGCGTTTGCGGCCATGTTTGAACAAACTATGGATTTCGTAGATCTGTTTCGTGAGGCAGAAAGCAACGGCTATGCCCCTTCTGTCGCCGGGTCTCTATTCTATGATAATGGGTAAGATTCATTAGTAAATCTACAATGCTTAATTGTTTTGTATTTCAATTAATGAAAATTGTTTGGAAGTAGCCAGATTATGCTCAACTCGACTATCGTCCCGTCAGACGAATACATATTCTTCAGTCAGGATTGTTGCGGAAATATCCTGAATCAGAAGAAAATGAAACCGATAATTGGAAATAATCGATTCAAAATTGAACTGGATGTCAAGGGAATTGACCCTGAAAATGTGCATATCGACACCGTGGAGAATCGAATGACAATATCGATGAAAAAGAAATGTAAATCCCTGAACCGCTTCAAGCTCTCGACATTCGGCATTATTTGTCCCACCGAAGAAGCAATGGACAAACTTTGCGTACACTACCCCAAAAACGGAAAATTGCTTATTGAGGGGCCGAAATCCTAACTGCGCAAGTCATACACATAAATTAAGTCCTCCCGTGTTCGGTCATCAACAATATCAGCGTTCGTTTTATTTGTAAGGGTGAAAGTTGGAATACGATGTTCAATTAATTTGAGCCTGGTGGTGTTCTTCCCGAATTGGAGGCCTTTGCGGTACTTGCTCCGATTCCTAGTCCAACGTTTCCATCTTTGATTCCGAATGCAGAGGCATTGGCCTTGGCATCAGCTTGGGCACGATAACCATTTGCGTCCGCCTTAATCAAAACAAAAAAATTAAGGCCTAAGATCAAAATTTGGTCAATTTTTTTAAAAGTACTGGAAACTCACGGTACTCTTAGCGTTGGAATCGGACGTTGACTTTTCCCAACCCTTGTGATTTAAGCCTTGCAAACCTTGTCCCTTATGGACAGGCTGAGCCAGGGCTTGCGACACAATACAAGCCACCAAAATGGTACAGAGCAACCACTTCATTTTATTACTAATATTTCAAACGTTAGACGAACGGTGAATGAAAATAAGAAAAAGTACGTCGGTGCTCTTAAACTCGGGGGCAATTTATACAATACTGCCATTAACACAATCGGTAACAACGGGATGCAACCCTGGACTATTTCATAATGAGTCAAGTCATACCAGGTAATAATAAGTTAGTAATTAATGAACGGTCTAGGATAATTAACCTTTTCAAAGAAGACTAATTGGCAGGGCTATCCCATCCACTTTCTTCTGAATTCTATTGCAGTTATCTTCCTCACCGTAATAGGACTTAACGATGGCGCAGAGGAGGCGCTTGCGACAGTGCGTGTTGCAAGGTACACCCTTGTCAGTATCCAATAGTTTGAAGTAATGCCTGGTTTTTTCGAGGAAAAACGATTACAAAAATAGTTTAGCGTTCTACAAAAAAAAAACTCACTGATAGAATTTCTGAAAGGTACTGGCATCCTCCGCCATTTTGTCTAATAGGATACCCATGCTTTTGGGCGTCACGTCAGGAACGTCGTAGGCCGCACTGCCGCTATAGAGGCTAAACCACTGTGGGTCACTGCCATTGTCATTGGCACCCCTTAGGTCAAACAGCCAGGTCTCATGATCCAGTATTTCGTAGGTCACGGGGTCAGCAAAATAGACTCGGTAGCCAGCATTGTTAATTTCATAGGGGGTGAGGCTCGGAGATATCCATAAATTATTAATTGGTTGATATTTAAGGTCGTAGACAACTTTGAGCTCAGCGTAGTGGGTGTGGCCATAAAATTGACCTTTGATCGTGCGATGATACCTGGATTGTAATCTTTTTAAAAAATTTCAAATAAATGGGTAATTTATGCTCGTCCACCTTAAAATAATTTGGTAAAAATTCCTGGAAAAGACTCGGAAGCACTCGTCGTGTCCTGGAGGTACGTGGCCAACGATATGGACAGTTTGCCCTTTGACCTCAGCATCTTGAAGATGCTGAACGAGCCACTTCAGTTGATCCCCCGTGTCACCGGGCTTGTACATCTGCCACCTAATTGTATTTCATGATATTTTGCATAAGTACAAAATTAAATACTTAAATACAAATCATTGTAAGAATAAAAAAGGCGTGCACTTAAAGGAACTACTTTCAAAGACGGTATTTGCTGGAGCAGTTTCTTGCAAAGCATTGTCACATCAAATCACAACTTTTTTTTTTGTGAAACATTGAAATTCTGTGAACTTACACGTTGAACCCATAACAGAAATTTGTGTTGACCACAAGGATCTTGAATTTGTCACTAATTTCTCGAGCGAAGTAGCCATAGGTCAAGTAGAGGTCACTCTGACTGTTGGGAATCCAGTCTTTGTAAACCTCGTAAGTAATGTTGTAGATCCATGTAGTGGAAAATTCTGGTGGGACTCCATAAGGGCTGTAACTAAAGCATTGGAGTTACATAATTTTAGTTGTTACAATTGCTGAAAATAAGGATGATCGAAAGACGCTTACAAATTAACAGGATGTGGCTCGTGATTACCAAGTACTGGAATCACTAACATCTTCGGAAAATACTGACGAATGAGCTTAGCAACATGCTGTATGACCTTGGTATTGTCGGCTTGAGTCGTTGACCAAATATTGTGGGGCACAATATCCCCAGTCATGTAGAACAACTTTGCGTCCTGAAAATACGTAATTGCGTTCAGTTTCAAACCCTCAAAAATAATTGAAATTGAGCAATTGATTTTTGGAAATGTTTCAAACTGTGCTTGTTCTTGTCCTTACGGAATGTTGCTCCGATATGTGCTTCAAGGCCAGCTCCAAGGTCGAATAAGGGACGTCACACTTTCGAGAATCACCGAAGGCACCTGCTTGAAGGGCCTTTTCCAAGGGCCTACCTTGACTTCCCTGGCAGCACAGAATTTTGTTGTCGCATTCAGCGCTTGAGCCAACCTCATAAAGTGGGTCAATGTGAAGGTCTGAAAGCTGAATGATCTTGATCCTCCCAGTCTGAATGAATTCATCAGTTAGGCTAATTTAGTTACTTCGTCAACGCTAACCTTTACATACATTATTCACTCCATGTTGGCGCTCCGAGGGCCCACGTATTTGTGATTCGGCGCTTGACTCCTCCCTCTGCGGCTCTGGATTTCCCGGAGGAATGTCCACGGTCCAGTCCAGCCGAGCATCGTCAGTGGAGCATCCATACGCTTGAAGCATTACCCCGCAAAACGACTTGGCCGATAATTCAGGGACTTCTTTGAATAAGTAGCTAAAAACAGGGCCGTAGCGCTCGATAATTCCGTTACAAACTTCGGGTGTCCCGATTTGAAACAATCTGCACGTGAAAATGGTCATGCGCTGAATATCCGTTCCACTGGCGTTCGCTTGACGGGCCTATAAACAATGGATGAATAATCCGTGCGGGAAATTATTTATTAAAAAAAATCCTACCTTGAACATTAACAGTCCAACGCCAACTTTGCAAGCGAAGCATAACGCTGCCGTTTTGATTCTATCGGCTGCCGTTTCGTAGAGTTGCGTAAATACTGACATATTCGGGACGTCGGGTGGACGCGTCCCGTTACCTGGCTGTTTTGTGATCATTTGATTGTAGATGTAGTCATCAAGCGCTAAAATGTTGCGCTGGAGGTCATCCTCGTCATTTGCTTTGAAAACAGTGAAGGAACGGTTTTGGTAAAGCGTTTCAGTATAAAAACTAAATGTAAAGATGCATTGCTCACCTTGATCTTCTCCAGCGTCAGCGACAGAACCGGAAGTTATGAGAATTAGTAGAAACAATGCTGAATAATGGAAGTCCATCGGAAAAGGCTTCCAGTAAAGTTTATGAGATCAGTGCAACATTCCATGTGGAACACGCTGGAATGCTGGATAACTAATTTATAAACTTCAGGTAAACGACTGACGCGCTATAACCATAAAAAATCACGATGAACTTCATATACAAGATTTATTTTGAACTTCAATCAGCCACGGCCGCAACCTCAACCCAATTAGTTGCAGAAACTTCCATGATTCATCTTTCCATTGAAATTAACATTTTGGCATTTGCAAAATCATTGCTACCTTTAGCGCACTGCTCTATTTACCTGGAGGCATTCTTCGTTTAGGTTGGTAGGCAAAAGCATGAAAAATCACAAATTAGCAATTAATTCAGTGTTTCCTTTATTATATCTTTCTGCAAAACATTCCAACACGGTATTTTAAAGGCCAATGAAGATGCTTTGAGAAAACTAAAAAAACTTTCACTTTGCATGATGTAATGTTATTCTGAATTATTTGATTCTCTTTTATTTATTGTGATAATCAGAAGCAAATGGCTATTCATAAATAAATATAAAAATATTGTCATATGTAGCGTTGGTTTGGATTGTCCAAGTCCAAGAATTCTCGTCCTAAAGTCAATGTCTTGCTTTAAATTGTCTTAACTGTGTCATTTGTATCAAACTAGTTAAGTCAGTCAATATCGTTAAGTTGACTTGTTCAAAAGTCACGTCAAGCGTTAAATTGGCGTTCGGAAGTTCTTATTCAGGCTTAGGTTCAACTTCTTTGTCGACTTTTGTCGCTTTTCTTAAAATTGTGGGAGCGTTGCAGGCAAACTTTTTGCAGTCAGAAGATTGTATCCCCTTCGACAGTCTCTCAAGCCATTTTGCCTTTGGATTCAGGTTCCTGTCCAGGATCCTGAAATTTCAATAATGAATGATTTAGTAATTTCATCTGTAATTTTAAGATTTAAGGCACGCTGTTTTAAATTCTAAACAATGATTTTCAATTCAGAGATTCCTTACTCTTGAACCCAGGTGGGATTGAATCCGTAATTCCTTGCGAATCTTGTCGCTTCGCAACTGATCCTTTCAATACAATCTTCAGAAAGCGCAAGTTGCCGGAGTTCTCTCGCAGTCGTACCCAGTCGCCCTCCTGGAGTGGTCACCACCGGTACGGGAAGAAATAGGAGCAACAGTAGAAGGGGGAGCAGGAGCGGAAGTAATAGTGGCAGCAATAGAAGCAATTTAATTGGAAGTAAAATGGGCAGCAGTAAGGGAAGTAGGCCCTTGAGACCCTTAAGGCCCAAAAGTCCAATAGCTCCAGAAAGGCCAGACCCACCCCCGGCGCTATTTCCGTTCCACTCTTCTTCCCATCCAGCATTCCCAACACTACCGCCGCCAATGGGATTGGCAGCTCCAGAACCTGTCAAGCCTGAAACACCGTTTGGAAATATTGCCAAATGTGTATAGCTCCCATTTTAGAATTTCGAAATTGACAATTTTCCAGTGATTACTTACCCAATCGCTGCTCTTGATATTGGTGATAGATGGAGTTGCTGTCACTCGGATACATTTGGTAGTGGTATCGCACAGCTTGACCAGACTGACTTAGGTCACCAGCGCCATTGCTTAGGCCGAGGGAGGAGTCAGGAGCGTAAGAATCTCGCGCCAACGCTTGTCCCGCACCGTAGCTCGACGGCGAATTGTATCCCGGCACACTATTTGTATACTGACCAGTATACCAATCAGTTCCTACTGGACCGCTTCCAGCCGTGCTCTCTCCGCTTCTAGCCGTTTGGCCAGATATCAGGAAAATATAGAGTAGGAGCAAGGGAACGCTAAAAATGGCGTCCCGAAACATTTTAAACTTGTGACGCTCCAAAATACTTGGCTTTGAAATACTTTTCTAATTTAATAGGGATGTCATCCCTGAGTGAACTTTGGTACCCTTCGACTAATTCCCAGGGACAGAATGTGAGGGTTGAATGATATTGGACTGAATTTATAGGAAATCAAGCCTGCAACGAAAAATCGTTAGAAAGTGTGACAGCCGAGACCCGGACCAATAGGTCAATGGGCACCTCTCCGGATACGCCACGGGGAATTGCAAAAAGCTTTGCAATTTGCAATGCTTCACAATTCATTTCTAGAGGTTTGTCGTGCAATGTTTGCTTTTCTTTCATCCCTCCTCACGAAGTAAAGCGTCACTTGACACTGAAAAAATTGAGATTATTTGCTTAAGCGTTTAAGGCCTAAATGCAAGAATGTGTTCTCTCACAGATCATTTGCAGCGGATGGCATAAATGGAAACGAATAAGATTCTTCGAAAAAAATTTTGATTTGTATGCATAAAATAAAATCAGATTCAAAATCAATAAAGTAAATGAAAAGTTAAAGATTTATTCAGGTTTGTGAAGTTGTATGAATTGTAGATGTATTGAAAAGGTCAAGTTGAAGTGTTACACGTGACTTAATTAACAAAAACAAAAACAAATGTCGTGTTCAGAAGACGAATCGGTAAAAAGAAATCGAACGCATGCGCTTAAGCGTATTTAGTCAGTCTCAGTCAGTCCAGTCTTGGTTGATTGATTTTCAGTGGTAAATAAATAGCATGTTATGTTGCAGTCATGTTTCGCCTACTACGCAGGACACAACAATTTTATGAACCGGTAAGCGATTTTTGTAAAGCTGTCACAGGACGGCATGCAAATGAGTCGCATCCGGTGATTCCAGCATCTCGACCAGCTCTTGTAACCCTTTCTATCCATTTTACCTTGGAAGATTTCTTGTCCAAAAATCTAAAATAGAAAAATGAAAAAATCCTCCAGCGATTGTTCTAAGAAATACAGCAAATTTTAAGAACTTACTCTTTGATCCAAGGTGCTTCAAATTCGTATGCCCTTGAAATCTTCGATACTTCACAACTTATCCGTTCCAGACACTGTTCGCTGAGAAGCGTCTCCTGGACGTTTCTCGCTCCAAAAACAGCAATCCGCCGCCCAGTTACCAGTACTGGAACTACTGGAAGGAACCATGCAGCGATGATGACTGGAATGGCTACGATTAGTAATAGTGGAAGAAGAAGTGGGAGGAACGGAATCAACAGAGGCAAGAAAGGCAGGAATTTCAGGAGCTTCAGGCCTTTGAGCCCTGCAAGGACCCCTCCAGCGATTCCAATCGCTTCGTTGTCATAGCCCTGTCGATTGTTTCCGTCGTCACAGATCCCACCAAATGTACGGCATAACCATCCATCACCTTTTAATGTTGGAATCGATTAGCAATTCATGAGAATTTTCATAATTTTAATCAAATAAGCATAGCATCACACCTTCTGCACTAGTAGAGTACGCAGCATTTCCGGCGCTGTGTTGGTAATTTCCGGCATAATGAGGATAAATGGAATAATGGTAAGCCGTTGGTTGTCCAACATGGCCGCCCTGCTTTACAACGTGTCCGCTTCCAGTATCGTAAGCATTGGCAGAAGACGCTGAATACGCTTGATGAGTGGGTTGAGCATTATGTGACGCACTGTGAGGAACAGCGACACCGTCGAGAGAAGCTTCGCGGTTCTGAATGTAATCCGAGTGTGGCGAGTCGTTGGACACGCCTGCATCCTGGTAGGTCCATGTCAGGCTGTTGGAAGTGACCAACGAGGTCAACGTGGCCAAAGACAGCGTAAAGTACTTTAGGAGCATTTTCCGATGATCTTTTAAGATTTATGCAAATATCTCTAATGCACGTTTAAGAGAACACCGTTTAATTTAAAAAAAAATGCTGACGACAATGACATGCTCTGAAGGGCTTTGGATGGGACTGAAGTGCTTGATCTGATCTTGACTTATTTTTATACGAATGAACTATTAAGGGCGTCTTGACTCGAATGCCATGGCCATGTCCATTGACAATTGGCAGTGTTGACTACCGAAATCAATTAGCATCCTTTGGAGAGAGCACTTGGTGTTCCGGTGGCCTACTGCCGAGCCTTGAGCAACGCTTACGCTCATTCAATTATCAATTAGACCGTTTAGCAAGCAATGGGTAGCTAATGTAGATTTACAATTTTAGTAACAGGTTAAAAACAATAGGTTAGCTGAAAAAGGTGGAGTCAATTGAAGTGCTAAATTGCAGAATTAATTAACTTTCCTATTTTTACTTTGCTTTCACTTCTTCGCACCTAATGCCAATTTTCACCATTTTTTTTCACAAGCGCAGGCGGAGAAGTTACTTAGGTCATTTCAAGTTAACCTATAATTATATTGGGCTCGTTTTATTTGATCGTAGATGAACTACTTGTTTTAATTAGTTAATTAGTGAGCACCTAATTAATTAATTATCCAATTATCCTATCGTATCGCAAGAGCTACAGTAAGTGTAAGTATTTTATTCAGATCCTGCTCTCTACCGGACGCATTGAAATCAAGAGTGGCCTGAAGAAATCAATAATTTCAGAAATTGAATTTGACAATTCAATAGGTATAACACGCGTGTTATTTAGCATGTGTAAATCAATTTTAGTCAGGCTTTACCTTTACACTAACGATTAATTGGCATTAATTGAACATTAAATACGGTAATTAAAACCTTGGCATACGGTAGAACTCGGATCTCCTTTTAAATCGAAAGCAGCTATAGGAGTGGACGACGTGACGAGAAAGGCATAACAACGACTGACTGAAGGGGATATCAAGGTAATGTGGTCCAAGGAAGTCAAGTAGTGTTTTTTTCTATTAATAGATATGATCACCAGAGGCAGAAGTACTAAGGAGGATGTTCCCACTAAGAACTAGTGCTAATCTCCGTTTAGGGAGCATATACGGTGTACGGTTAAGGCATGGATTAGGACAGCGATTGTCTAGGATATAGAAGTTCCCAGGTCATCTATTACAGAGCTCAAGGTCGGAAAGCTTAGGGTAGCCAGTGTAGTCTCCTCGCTCGGCTTCAGCGTCACGAGTTTTTCGGAGTATCGACAAAATCTCGAATCTTTCGATTAAGTTATCGGGAAATCGAATTGACTCAAAGAGAGCTTCCTTCTCCTTGGTACAGGATATTCGGAGTGGTTCTGGTGCTCGATTGTCCACGATACTGTACGGAGAGCTTATTTGTTTTAGGAAGATCAAATTCCTGAGACATTTTCCAGGATCAGGATATTTGGACCGTTTAGGTTTGAAAACTTTAAGTTTATTTTTGTTTTGATAACGCGTTTTACTTATTGAGCTTTGAGAATGAGGAGGATTACTTTAGCTTCATAAGCGACGACGTGGATATTAGATTATGAGTAGGTCAAAGGTCAAACATTAGCAGCACCTAGACTAGACTAGATGCGTTCTCGAAGAAAAACGGATGGTGTCATTTGAGCTATTATTTGAGAAGCTTTTTGCGAAATTGTTCTTTTTTAGGAATTGAGTGAAACTTTTTCGTCTGTATTTTCCTAAATTTCAGGTAGTTAAGACACGATGTTGAGCCTAGCCCGACGTTGTTCTGTGGTCAGTAATGGCCAAAAATTATCGATGGCTCTTCGAGCTATGTCATCGGCAGTTCAGCACCAAATGCCAGAACGCCTCCAGTACATTCCCGATGCAGATGACCCACCGTTCTTCGAAATGGTTGAGTACTTTTTCCATCGGGCTTGTCAAGTTGCGGAACCCAAGTAAGTAGAAAATAAAAGCTTATATAATTGCAGTAAAGTAACTTAGTTCCTGCGTTAGTTTCAACGTTAGTGAACGTTGTTGTTGAAGCTTAACGAAATGTACAATTACAGATTAGCTGCTGAAATTAAAATGGGCCCAAAAGCTACAGTGGAACAGAAGAGGGAAAGGACAGCTGGTATCTTGAGAATCATGGAACCATGTCACCACGTTTTGGAGATGTGTTTTCCAGTGAAAAGAGACAATGGTAATTATGAAATGATTACGGGATACCGTGCTCAGCACTCCAATCATCGAACGCCAACGAAAGGAGGTATAATCAATAATTGAATCTTGGAATTTGTAAAAAATTATATGTACATAGATATTTATACCTAATGAATTTTTGACGTTCATAGGAATTCGTTACAGCATGGACGTGTGTGTCGACGAGGTGAAAGCCCTGTCAGCTCTTATGACGTTCAAATGCGCATGTGTTGATGTGCCGTGAGATTTTTTCAAAAATTACTGTTTCAGGTGTAATCGTTGTCTTAAATAATGGTAGAATATTTTTCAAAGATTTGGAGGCGCTAAGGCAGGTGTAAGAATTAACCCGAGGGATTACTCAGCTAATGAACTAGAGAAAATTACTCGTCGTTTTACTTTGGAATTGGCAAAGAAAGGTTTCATTGGGCCAGGAATCGACGTTCCAGCACCAGATATGGGTACTGGTGAAAGAGAAATGTCATGGATTGCAGATACCTATTCCAAAACTATTGGCCATTTGGACATCAATGGTCATGCTTGTGTCACTGGTGAGAATTACAAAAAAAAACCGATTTAAGGAAAGAAAGTATTGCAAATGATGTCACAATTTTAAGCGTTTTTCTTTTTAGGGAAACCTATCAACCAGGGTGGTATTCACGGGCGTGTTTCAGCAACTGGGCGAGGTGTTTTCCACGGTCTTGAAAACTTCATTATGGAGGCAAGCTACATGAGCATGATTGGAACTACCCCAGGGTGGTCAGGAAAGACGTTTATTGTACAAGTAAGGAAAGAGCTTTATACTAGTAAAAGTAATTGCGTTGATTTACTTTTATTGCTCTTATGGTAAACGTTATTAACACATTAACCTGACCAGTGCTTAACTATTTCAGGGATTTGGTAATGTGGGCCTTCATACTACTCGATATTTGACGCGTGCTGGAGCTGTTTGTGTTGGGATTGCTGAAAGGGATGGATCAATTTACAACAAAAATGGAATTGACCCAAAAGCTCTTGAAGAATACAAGTTGGAGGAAGGGACAATTGTTGGATTTCCTGGAGCAGAGGCATACAAAGGAGAGGATCTCCTCTTTGAGGACTGTGACATCCTCGTTCCTGCAGCTATGGAAAAAGTAATCCACAAAGGGAACGCTCACAAAATCAAAGCCAAGGTTCAAATCTTAATTATATCTAGTTTCGATTATTGAGCTGATTAAAGTATGACTTCACCCAAACTTGTTATTCTGTGTTAGATCATTGCCGAGGCTGCAAATGGACCCGTAAGTTTGCAATATTACCTAATAACTTCGACGGCGTTTAATTAAAATACTATTTTGTTTATTAATATTTCAGACCACTCCAGGTACGCTCTTGCACTCACTCAAGCTGAAAAATTTACGTTCGGATTAATTTTACTTATTTTTATCCAGCGGCCGATAAAGTCCTCATTGACAAGAATGTCCTTGTGATTCCTGACTTGTACATTAACGCCGGTGGTGTAACCGTATCATATTTTGAGTGGCTCAAGAATCTGAACCACGTCTCCTACGGTCGTCTTACCTTCAAATACGACCAAGACTCTAACTACCACCTTCTTGAGTCGGTTCAGGAATCCCTGGAGAGACGGTTCGGACGCGTTGGCGGAAGAATTCCAATAACACCATCTGAATCATTCGCCAAGCGAATGGGAGGAGCCAGCGAAAAAGACATTGTCCACTCTGGATTGGATTATACAATGGAACGATCAGCTAGGGTAAGTTTTTGTTACAAAGTTTTCCACCGTGTGGCTGCATCGAATTCGATTTGGTACAAATGGTTTGGTTTTCTAGAATATTATGAAGGTCGCAATGCAGTACAATTTAGGTGAGCAATGATGATTATGAAGAACATCAAAATTTAGCCCAAATATTATACTCGAATTATTGTTAACTACAATTACAAACAAATTTAATGATTCTAGGTCTTGATTTGCGCACTGC
This sequence comes from Bilobella aurantiaca, assembly GCA_021029175.1. Taxonomy (NCBI): domain Eukaryota; kingdom Metazoa; phylum Arthropoda; class Collembola; order Poduromorpha; family Neanuridae; genus Bilobella; species Bilobella aurantiaca. The sequence goes on along the minus strand of VYYI01000145.1, from coordinate 2,934 downwards.
GGCATATACTCACTCCATTGAGAAAATATTTACAACCTACGATGCCTCCGGCCTCTCTTTTTAATGTTACCATTTACGTCGGTAAAAACAAAGCATCTGGTTACCCCTGCCCAAGTATTAACAGGTGAATAATTACCATAGTCTAAAAGGCAAATACTGCCAATAACAGGAATCCTTCGAGTCAAAAGCCATTCAATCTCTAAATGCATACCAAATAACAAAATCAGTTGTAAAAATAAACTTGTAGTTGACATACCAGAATAATCAACGACAATAGCTATTCAAACAACACCTAGGAATAATTAGATACTTTGATTTATTCATATAATTTAATTCTGTTTTCAACCAGAAATATAAAATTCAGTAGATTTCAAAATCATAAAGTTGTGTTGTGCGTGTGATTTATGTCATTTATATTGTAAGTGTCTGCACTTGAACATAAAGTAAAAGAGAATAACACTGGAATCACGATTAACAACAATTTTGTAATAGAAAGTTTTCTTTTTAAATAGAGACCAGAGTATTGGGTGGGTGCATTAGCGTAGGGAGCAATTTGACTCGATTTTGCCTAATGTTGCTTCACAAAAAAGTATAGTGTTGACTTTAAAATCAGATTTCAACTATGGATCAACAGAAAGCCTTACAACACGAAACAAATTGCTTCCTCTCTATTACACATGAAAAGGGAAACGTTTATATACCATATATCGTATAAGGAAATCACTTCGCGTACTCTTTCTTTATTTTCATTCCTTGTGAAAAAAGTAACTTTTCCATTTTCGCTTGATTTCGCAGTCAAACTTAAGTTGGTTTGGGTGTAACGTCAAACCTTGGAGATTAAAACAAGGACGTTGGATGGACATGATGCTTTTTCCTTAGCGTCGATTTGACCTTGGTGACTCCTGAGTTATGGGTGATATTTCTAACTCTGCTAGAAGAGGAAAGTGATCTAGATTGTCCAAATAAATAAAGCGAATAGAAATTAGAAATATAAAATATTGGTAGAAATATTAATACAAAATTTCATGAATATAGCTGCGATCATTATTCTACCTGATGGAATGGATGCATGCGGGGCCCCTATAATTTTGTTTTCAAGTAAATAGTTGGGGTCTAAGGGGCCAAGAAGACCAAGGGGATTCATGTTTGGCTTTGAATGATAGATGTAGTCGATGACGCCCTTGAACTCAAAAGTATAGTTTGTGTATGGCATCACATCCGTGTTGTAGGTGGAACAGAGCTTGAAGGCATGCGTGTACTCTGATACGTCGACATCATCTTTCTCGCCGTTGAAAGAGAGGCGATTCAGCGGTTGTTTGTATGCTAAATCTTTAAAATCGGGATGATTGGATGCTATTCTGGATGTTTGTAGAAATTCAGCTACGCCTGAATAGTGTAAATCAATTAGTTTGCAACTTTCCTTATGAGCGAACCAGCATTTAACTTATGAATCCTACCTGAATCTGGAAGGGAATTTAAATCACCACAGAGAAGCAGATGTACTTTTTCTGCAGGGGGTGCTTTTGAAGCGGGATTCGAAGCCTCGGCTATTAATCGTAATTCATGCATTAACATCATCGTTTGAGCCAATTTGACGTCGCAGAACTCGGGGTCCCAATGTATGTGCGTTGTACAGACGAGAAGCGGTGTCGAATCGGCTGGGACACCATTATCCCAAGCGGCGTCTTTCGTACTTAGCAGTGCAGCAAGCCCAACATTGTCTAAAATAGATTTTCGAAATAAGTTGGCAAAATCTAAATCGCTATGGGATATACTGTATACCTTTCGTCATCACTCGGTTCAACATGTCATCAGACCCTTCTGCATTAGCCATTGCCAGTTGATTGAACTCCATCAAATGTTCTTTTATGAGTGAAAATTTAGCTGATCGATAGAAAATTGCACAACCATCCACATACTTCCGATCTGACTCCGACATAGTCTTCGCACGAGACTTCGCTGCAAAAATGCCCTAAAAGGGGAAGCGAATTCTAGTTGAATATTTTTTCATTGCCTCGGTATTTTTAATTCACTTCAAATAGCTTAACTTACTGAGTAACCATCTGCTTGTAGTTCAGGCAGAAAGTAATTATAAAATTGATCTGTTTCCTATCAAAACAACAACATTTAAACCGTAATTTGAGACACGATGCATAGCTTAAATTTTATTTAGTTTTACCACTTCCTGTAGGCATATAATATCTGCAGAGTAATGTTTTAATTCTGCTAGAATTGCCTTTCTCCTATACATCCAATCAAGTGCCCAGGTAGGACAATAGCCTAGAGAAAGTAACCAAAACTAATACTTCAATCAAGAAATTAAAAATTTCTAATTGAACTGGTAATGGTTAAGACTTACCGTACATTTGCCGAGTTGCGTATTTGTCACAGAGAACATTGTAACACAGAACCGTAAAAAGACAAGCAGGTCGCGATCTTACTGGCGTTGCAAGTGGGAGCCAATTTCTCGCTGGTGGTTCTGCTGTGGGGGCTGTAATTATATTAATGTAAACCAATTTAATAGAAAAATAAATAAATAAGAAATAAATAGTTAGATTTTAAATAAGTTGTAGCAGAATAATAAAAATAGGAATATTAAATTGAATGGGAGTTTCGCAGCGTAACTTGAAAAGTGAACATTAAAGTAATAATAGCATAGTAAAGTACAGTGAGCGCCAGCCAAATGAGAACACCCACAGCCACAAGTAAACAAATTCTTAAATTTGCGACAACATGAAGTGATCATCTTCCTAAAATCATTTGCTTCATTTTAAAATATTGAATTTAAAACTTAAAATTGTACCATTGCTCGGTTAAAGCCCGGACTCCACCGCACGCCTCAAGCAGGTTTGTTTGGGACAAAACTGTCCCAAACATCAAATGTCAACCTCCACCAGACCAAACCAACACGTTTCAAGCGAGTTTGCCCCAAAC
>VYYI01000144.1:0-45897 GCA_021029175.1 Bilobella aurantiaca | reverse complement strand
AACATTGGAAGCTGTACCAGAAGGAAAGCGGGTGAGTGCCATTTAATCAATTCAAGCGAGCACACGCGCACCATGTTCGTTTCATTTCTAATGACCCGGTCCTTATATCATTTTTAAAAGGCTCCGGGCGGAGTAGAATTGAAGGTTGATTACTGGGAAATCATTGGACACTCTCCTGCTGGGGGAGCCGAGGCTATATTGAACGAAGATGCCCATCCAGACGTGCAGTTAGATCAACGACACATCATGATTCGTGGCGAGAATACTTGTAAAGTACTCAGAGTACGCTCAGCTCTGATGCAAGCCTTCCGAGATCATTACTTTGCTCGCGGGTATTGTGAGGTCAACCCGCCAACATTGGTTCAAACACAAGTGGAAGGGGGGTCAACATTGTTTAAGTTGAAGTACTTTGGAGAAGAGGCCTACCTCACCCAGAGTTCTCAGCTTTACCTCGAGACCTGTCTACCTTCATTGGGAGACGTCTTTTGTGTAGCGCAAAGTTATCGAGCAGAGCAGAGCCGCACGAGGCGGCATTTGGCGGAGTACACGCATGTAGAAGCTGAATGCCCATTTATCAGTTTTGATGATCTCCTGGAGCGACTAGAGGATTTAATTTGTGATGTCGTGGATCGTGTGTTGGAAAAGTGTGGGGATCTTGTCTACGAGCTCAACCCTGAATTCCTGCCTCCGAAACGTCCGTTCAAGAGAATGGCTTATTCCGAAGGCATTAAATGGCTAAAAGAAAACGGCGTAACGAAGGACGATGGATCTTTCTACGAATTCGGCGAGGTATTTTGCTGGAGACGTGTTTAAAAAATCGATTTTATTCTACAACTTTGAATTTTAGGATATTCCAGAAATGCCCGAACGAAAGATGACCGATACTATTGGTGAACCAATACTCTTCAATAGGTTTCCTGCTGGGATAAAAGCATTCTACATGTCTCGATGTCCAGAAGATCGAGAGTTGACGGAATCGGTAAACAACCTTCAACCCTTTCACCGCATGAAATTGAAATATCTGTATTTGACTTTAAAATATACAAACTCAGGTTGACGTATTGTTACCAAACGTTGGTGAGATCGTGGGGGGCTCAATGCGTATCAACGACTATGATGAAATGGTTGCGGCCTATAAAACTGCTGGAATTGACCCTGCTCCATACTATTGGTACACTGATCAGGTAAAGTCGAATTCTTTTAAGGATCTTGTTGGGTATGTCATTCAGTTTAAGAATGTATTCCATAATGCTCCTCCAGAGAAAATTTGGCACGACGCCACATGGTGGATATGGTCTGGGCCTGGAACGATTTCTCTGCTGGCTTCTTAACCGGTATCATATTCGAGAAGCTTGCCTTTATCCACGATTTCTGGAGAGATGTCGACCGTAACGTCAAATTCGACTTGGAATTGATTGAGAAAGTTCGCTAAATGGAAAGATTATTAGCATTTCTGGGATGTTCAGTTTACAACAAATTGTATAAGGTTTTTATGCATCTAAAATTATATCTGTATAACTTTTCTTCGAAGATCAATAAACTTTTTTTTTTGATTGCCTACTTGTGCCTAATTTAATCGTTATGTACCTTTGTTATTAACGTAATCTTTTACTAAAATAATGAGTATTAAATATTAATTTTTATTGTAATTTAAATTTACACTTGGATTGGACAGAGGGAAATTCAAAGTTAATTGTTTTGCCTTTTCATTGTTTTTTTTTAACACGGAAAGATTCCAGTGCAGTAGAAGCAGAAGAGCAGCGACGACGACTGGAACTGGAGGTAATTTAATTAAAACTTTAATTAGCATTTTAAATTTGAAACAATTATTTTCATATCAATGTCAATAAGCGGTCGGTACATCACACCAGGCATCATCGCTTGCTTATTTAAGTTGAGTGGGACGCAGCACGCAGAGAAGGGTCTCCGTTTAGCCACCCTCAGCTGACCTGGCATTTTGAAATTAGCAGTTCAAATTAGCACAGTGGTGGCGGGTACTGTTCGTGTGCACCGTTCAATCAAATATGGCAGTTGCTAATCCTTGTTGCTGTTCCCTACGCACTGGTACACTTGTCGTTGCCATTTTTAATATCGTAAGCCCTTTGCCTTTTCAATCACGCTCACAATTATGTTAATTAGGTTTGGTGGAACACAGTACGTAATTGTTCGTCATAAGGAGGATAGGTTTGAGTAGCTTTTGTCTCAAACACCGCATCTGTATTTCCGTATTTACCATTTACGGAAATACAGATGCGTACTACTTGAAATACTTTCCGTATTTACGTCCCGCTTGATCCAATCTAATCAGATTCTTAAATCTTTAGTACTGGTCAATATTGGGACATGTCGTTCTGAATATGTTCTTATATCATCTAATGATTATTTTATTATTGATCTTGTTACAGTGCGAGTCTCTCTTATTTCTCCTGTACCACATAATTCATGCTCTCCTTGGAGTTGGAGTAGGAATTGCGATTTCCACAACATCTTCGAAATCAGAGCATAAGGGGAAATCACCAGGAAATGATTCTGATTCAGATGACGGGGAGGAGGATGCGACTGGTAAGTGCTGAGTCGTTATATTAGCGGAAAGTCTGTCTGCGGGCACGAGGTAATTATTTAGTTTTATTGTAGTTGCGGTAGCTACACTTCTATCACTGATCTTCACGATTTTTCTCCTCACCTTATTCGTGGTGAATATCGTCTTCTCCATACTGTTGCTAGTCGGAGCGAAACAAGTAGGTCTAGTAAATCTTGACTTAAGTTGTATTCCGTGTTAATGATTTTCTAATTTTTCAGGGAAACAGCTCCAAATGCTGGGCTTGGTTTGTCGTGACAACTATATTCCTAGCATTTTACATTTTTTACAAGGTTGTGATGGCTGTACTCATGATCGTCGTCGCAGGGGTAGTTGCTGGTCTCGTCGTCATTCTGCTTGACCTATTCTTCTTTCTATTGTTTGTTCTGGTGACTTGTTACCAGCTTTGGGTGGTCTACGCTTATGTGGATCAATTAAAAAGTGGTTGTCGAACAGGAGTAAATGGAACAGAATACCCGGGAGTGATCTACTCGGTCACACCCAAGCATGAAGATCAGGCAGCGTCAGCTCCACACTTCCCACAGGTTGATTTTGGATGTCCTCCGCCACCTTACCAGCCAACTACTTATCAACCAGGCCCAGTGGACGCAGCAGAATCGAGACCAAGAACCTACAATCCTGCCTCCGTGGGATATCCTGTCTTGCCTGTCATCAAGCATAACTAGAGATCAACTGTTTCTCAAATTACGGCAGCTTATTCTCTTTTACACTATTATGGATGTACAGCTAGTCCTTTACAAGGATGAGCAGCTTGTTTTATTCTCTATTATCATCTTAGTCTGATTTGCAACTGTTGATCTGTCTCACTTTACTGTGAACTTTTTTTTTCTGTCTTTTATTAACTAGTTTGGATATTTTTGACAAGAAATTATCTCGTGGATGTGCCTTCATTTTAACTTTTCTCTGAGATATTATTCGTGATTATTAAGTAGATGATATTGATTGATGTACCCTGCGACAAGCGGGTTTTATTTTTGTTTGTGAATATTCGATGAAGTCCTCGTACGTTCTGGAAGCTACATAATAAAAATGATTGTATTCGTAACTCGTGACTTTGTTCCATTTAAGTTTCTTTTTTTAATTGAATAAATTTTAAAATGGTAGGCGGAGATTGGGGCGGATCCACGGACTTTCAGCCAATAGCTGAAACCGGCTCTGTATCCCGCTCTGGAATAATTTAAAATGTAAATCAGCCGTTTTCAACAAATTGAATCATAAATTAAATCGCTCTTTATTTGGTTTAATTGACTTTGACGAATTCAATCAGCACTAATAACTTGATTCAAGACAATTGTAACCGGTAATTAGTCAGCCAGTTTGGATTTTGCTATGGGTATTAAGTTTGAGAACCTCAAGTCTGGGGACGGTAAGAAAGAATAAGATTAATTTGTATCCTCAGAGTGTGTTTGGCTTTTTCGTACCAATCGATTACTTCATGTTAAAAACAATCGTTTTTAGGAGCAACATTCCCTGAAGCGGGTCAAACGGTTTCTGTTCACTACGTGGGCACTCTGTCCGACGGTAAAAAGTTTGATTCTTCACGAGACAGAAATGAGCCCTTGAAGTTCAAGGTCGGTGGAGGTCAGGTGATCAAGGGATGGGAAGAAGCGATTACTCAGGTGAGACAATATTACATCCATTCATAATAGATTCCATTACATCGGAAAGAATAAGGTTGTTACTCTAACAGCATCTACCTAAGCGTTTGTTCGTGAAGTTGATTTTGTTGTATTTGAATAGATGAGCGTAGGACAGAAGGCGAGAATTACTTGTCCGCCTGACGTGGCATATGGAGGAAAAGGGAATCCACCGTTGATACCTAAGAACGCAACCCTGGTCTTCGAAATGGAGCTGATTGGAGTGGAGAGTACAAAGTCAAAGGGCGGGGCCAGTGGTGGCGGAGGGAAGAAAGGAAAGAAATAAGTGAATCAATCATCACATCAACCATCCTTTCCTTTGAGGATCTTGGTTTACTGCTGCTCAAGTTAATCGTTAAGTGTATTACTAATACCAATGTTTCGACGAGGGTCCAGCCCTTTGCATTGTAATACTTAAGTAAGCAATAAAACGAAAGGGGCCATCGTTGACAGCCATGTAATTTACAAAGAGCCCAATTAAAACGTTCAAGCTAAATCCCCCAGTAAGCAGCCAGTTTGCTTTGATCGTAGTTCCTACAGTTAAACAGTAAAGAGCGTCGTTTCTACTTTTGCTGACCGCCCACATCAACGCCATTACCGGCATTCTAAGTTTCGTTTCGTTAATCGCTTTCTGCTGCTATTCAACATGACCCGATCACTCACCATTCTCTTTTGGAATGGTTTTGTTTTCCATTCAAAACTGTCCACACCGGATTTTGATTAAAAAAAAAATTAAATATCCATTTATTAAAATTGAGTTCTAAAGACGCTACAATTTTCACCAAACTTATTTATAATCAAGTTTAGAAATTAGAAAATAACGTGAACCTCATCAGTATAGCAATGAGTACGAAGATTTGACTTTCCAAATTTATTTTAGTGAAGTAGTGATAGTGAACCCAAAATTCGGGAAGGTATTTAATTGATTAATTTGTAATGTCAAATGTTGGTATAGCTTTGTTTTGCGAAAGAGATTTGATAAGGTACACACAGATGCACATGCTAAAGTGGAATGGCTATATGAAGAGCAAATGAAAACAGTCTGTTCTGAGTGGAGGCAGGGTTTTCACCCCACAATTAATTACTCTCCTTTCAATTAATTGATAAAAGCTCGCCATCATAAGGAACAAGTTAACGTAAGGTTTATTCTTAATTTAACTACCTAGTAGGTAGCCTACCTTAGGCAGCCCTCGAGATCACGTTGACACGAGGTCCAACGAAAGCCAACCCACATAACAAATCAGGCGAACGAGTCGATTTCCATCTAATCCACAATTTTAACGTGGTCCGCACCACTGACTTACCTTTAACAAATCAATTCGATTGAGGCAGTGATCGTGGTTCGTGATCAATTATCACTATATATACTGAATGACTCAGTTCAGTAGTCACCCTCACCGGACAGAATGTGTGTAAAATAATACATATGCCTTGACCTTTTTCGATCCTGACGATCAATCGATATTCGGTAACATATTTACATAGAGAATTTTTTTGAAACATCATGAAAACTTTCGCGATCCATCGTTTTTTGGATCGCTATCTGTATGATTATGATTGTTATATCTATGATTTTTCTTTTCTTTTCTTAACAGGATATTGGGAAGAATTCGGTCTTAAAAAATCGGTAGAGCTTCAATTGCGAAGGCTACTTCCTTCCGTTGCTGAAGATGGGTCACGTTAATTACTCAAGTAAAGAGTTTATGCCTAGCCTTTTGATATTTGTTATTGCGTTATCTTTGAGTAAATCCCAGAGTGTTAATTTTCGATTTTCAGCGAATTATGAGTAGCTATCTGGGCATCCGATCTTTTGATTGTGGAGGATTGGGAGAAGCAGATTCTTCAGGGCTCCAGCAGTCTCCAGCAAATACGTCATCTCCAGCTAGTAGTTGCAGCAGTGGCTCAGACTCTTCAAATACTATGGCAACCTTTACGTTGGCAACTCCGCCAGTGATCCATCCCGGTAAAGACCTCCGTATACAGTCTTCAAGCAAAAGGCCTTCCTCTGCCAGTGTCCTATCACAATTTCAACATCAAATGTCACAAATGAAAGAGGCCATGGATGCTGTTCAGAAAGAAATCTTACCGGATCCACCACCTCCACTTCCTCGTGGAAGAGGTCGACCTCCGAATTCGGCAAATCATCAACGGCAGCTAAATCTCTCTACGCCTACTTATCACTCGCAGATAAAACGAAATGGCCTTGTGATTAAAATTCGAAAAGGGGTTGCGACGAGTGGGCGAGGAAAGAATGGGAAGAAGCGGCGAAAACGAATGGACGAGGACATTGTCTACTGTCGCACGGAGGACTCCGAGGCTGACGAGGAAGAGGAACCGAAGAAACGAATGAAAGAAATAAGAGCCACAACTCCTGACTCTGGATTGCTTGAACCCACTTCGCCCTGGGGCACAGACCTTCCACTGCCGCTCCTGAGAAAAATACTGGGCTTCGTTGTGGAAATGGAAGGTGCTATTCCAGCTCTAGTCCGAGCTTCCCGTGTTTCAAGGCTTTGGAGGGATGCGACTCTGGACCCAGCACTCTGGACATCAGTTGACCTCAGCACAAACAAAGTGAAGGACAAATATCGGTCAGAGAGGAATCTCATTTACTTTCTTGAAAATAAGTTTCCAGAAGCCAGGTATCTGAATCTAGGTAAGTGCAAATTAAACATAGTCATAGTTTCATCTTCAGTTTGAAATAATCAACTTAACTTCAAAAGTTAACCAATGGTGTATTGATTTCGATTATTTTCAGGGGGTTGGTCCTCTGCGGTAACGCCGGCTGCCTTTGAAGTGCTTCTCCGTGTTTGTCCTCATTTAACCTCCCTCAATCTCTCGACCTGCCACAAACTAAGTGCCCAGAATATTTTGGCCTTAGCCGAATCTTGTCTACACTTATCCTCCCTTGACCTCTCAGCAGTTTCTGTAAGGCTTTCGTGTAACTGCTTTTTTTTAACTGACAACTGATTTTCACCATTATCATTATTATGAATACGGAAACTAAATTTCTACTTACTTGCAGACTGTTTACAATTCCAAAAACGCTGTATCGCCTTCAGGTATTATTATTTGCATAAGCAATATTTCACTTACATTCATTCGAAGTAGAACTTTAAAGTATCCATGGCTAAAAGTTGTAACTTAAAAATTAGTCCAATTGTAACATTTTAAGGGATTGGAGATGCCACTCAAGTCTTTGCTCAGCGCCTTCTTCACCTTTCACTTGCATCGAACTGCATGGGGAATCTCCCACAAATTCTGACATCTCTAGCGGTAAATCATATTAAAGAAAAGATTATCTATGAATCACTTTCATTTACCGACATTTACTAATACTAATTACTATTAATATAGGAAAAATGTGGAAGTCTCCAAGTTTTGGACCTGTCCAATATTAATTCTCCCCGAAGGGACTCAATCCTAATTCGAATGGAACAACTGCAAACTGGATGTCCAGCACTCAAAGTTCTTAGGCTTACTAACTCAGACATTGTTCTCGCAGAAGCATCTTTCAAAGATCAAGTATTTGGAAATTACATAATCTGATTTCGTTACAACTGACATAATTATATTATATTTATAACAATGGAATGAAATGCATTGCTGTTCAAGTTGCATATGTATGTAAACCAATTTAAGTGTTTATCGTCTTTGTTTTCAGGCGAGCTCTCCTGGATTTGTTAAGTTAGAGGAATTGAGCATTGCCGTTGACCCCAAAAAAAGTCAAGTAAGCTTCCTCGAAAATGATTGAATGATTTGTGGTTTTTTAATGTAATGCTCTTTGTAATAACTTCGTGGTATTATTGACATTTAATTTCTACATTCATCAGGGGATGGACAATAATGACTTGGATAGAATTGTCAAAAATTCACATCGCCTTCGTCTATTAGATGCAAGAGGTTGTGCACGGATTGGAGACTCTGGCCTTGTCCGTCTTCCTGCTTGGGACCTAGAGCACCTTTTTATATCAGGTAACACGCTGTATTTTAGTTTTTAATTTATTTGTTGTCCTTATTAAGTCTCTACACTGGAACTTTCCTTCATAAAACTAAAGAAAGGTACTACTTTCCATTATACCTAAATATGTATATTTGTAGGATCACTAGCTACAAAATCCAGTGCTGATGGACTAGAATTAATTTTCCGGAAGTGGGCTCACAGCTTAAAGGAAGTCGACATTAGTTGGACCCCAAGTGAAGAGGGTATTGCTCTTGCTTTGAATGCCTTAGCAGATGGGAATCTAAGTCCCCTGCGCTCCCTTGACCTTGCTGGGTCATCTATTTCTTTTCAAAGTGTCCAGCTTCTCCTTCGTTCTGCGCCTTGCCTTCAGAGCCTTAACCTCACGAGCTGCAGGGCTCTTCCTAGGGGCATAAAACGAAACTACCTCACGGAAGCAGAAGTAGAGTCCCTCAGACATCAAGTCTTGAAAGTGCAAGAGGCTGCATCGGAATTCGATCCAAACTAAATCAAGATTGAACGCGATTCACATTTAATATTAACCTTAATATTAATCACAAACAATAATACAAAGATAATTCGTAATTTCTTAGTATGTTCGCTTGATTTATTTTGTTCCTCTGAAAGGGGCTAGTACAGTTGTACTCGTTTTGAAGTCGTTTTTTAAACGTTTTAGGAACAGACAACCCCGCAATGAAGTTTATTTGGCAAAATCAGAGTGGGGCGAACAAAAATTGAACATCTTTACGAATAAAATAATGGAATCCAAACAAACCGTTTTGTTAATAAGTGAAACTTCATAAGAAAAAATTATAAGCGTTGCACTTGCAACAATAATTGCAGTGAGATGTGGGTGATCGCAATGTTGCGGTTCTTTCACTTACATTCGTCAGGCTTGACCTCTAGGAATTTTTTTTAAACTGAGGCAAAGGCTCGCTCGGCTCAAGAGAAATTTCTTTCTAACATGATGATGACGCTTTAGACAGCTTACCTCGCTCTGCGCATCTAAAATTCGTGCGGTTTGGCATTTGAAACTGCATAAAATGTGAGGAGAAAGTTCAGTTTTCGTTGGAGAGGTGAGGACGCTGGAGTCCGTGGGGAAAGTTCCGGATCATCTCCAGCGCAGCATCCAGCTTCTACCGTCTGGAAATCGATTGTTATATTGGTCAGGTAGCGTAGAAGGTAATTTGTTTCATTCTTTCTTTTCTTTATGAAAACACAAGAAATCTGCTGCGCTCTTTGTTACACGATGCTTACAAGGAAGGTCGTGTAAACTTTGTCAGCGTTCGAATTCTCGCAAATATGATTGAAGTCTATAACCCTTTCAGAAAATATATTTATTTCATAAAAGTAATATTTTCACAAATTGATATTGACATTTACTGTTGTGAATGCAAGAAGTATCCGGGTCTTTTGGAATTGTTCTAGTGACTCTTATTTTGTAATTCCCTGTCTATTTTGAGCACTGGAGCCAATAAATCGTTTGCACTTTAGAGGCTAGCGAAGCCAATTATACCTTGCATCTCTTCCGTTGTGAGCACGCCACTATATCGATTTTCATGCTGGATTGAAACCGGACGCAATTTAGACTGGAACAAAGGGAGGGTGAAGAGAAATCAAGTTCATCTCTACAAAAAATTAGTAGAAGGAAAACACGCGAATCTTGCAATAGCCGAGCCAAATCGAATCCCTAAATTAAAATTTAGAGCTGAAGTTTTAAATTTCATCTTAGGTGTACTTTTCGTTTTCAAAATGAGCATTTAGCAATTATTGATAAGGCTGCGGTTTTTCCTTAAAATAACCCCTTGCCTTTTCCTACCAAATAAATGTGCCGATATAGAAATAATTGTAAGTGTTAGAATTAGAAATAATAATTGCATGTGAAAGGCTTCTACGTTCTCTTTACACCCCACCTTTCTCCAGCTTGTATTCGATCCGCTATAAAGTATCCATTCTGTTATTTCAAAATAATTACAATATTTTCGTCATACTCGTCTTGAAAGACTGATTTTTACCAACAAACCCTAATTGTGCTAACTTTCGCCAATGTTTTAAATATCGACCACCGTATTTCGTATCGGTTTAAGCATTACCATCTCTCTTCCTGCTTACGCTTTTTTTTTTTTTTCATAAAGCACCGTTCCAAAATATTTTTTGCATTCAACAGCAAATCGAGCGTCACGTCAAAACCACCTGACGCGACACAGGTCAGGTGGTCGCAAACTATGCACCACAAAATTTGAATGACTATTTGTGTTGCAAATGGATTCATGAAACAGCGGCAGTAGATTTTGCAAATAAGTTTTGTGGTTTATAGAATTTACAGATGCTATATAACCAACCCTATCCCTCAATGAAATGAGGTGCTAATAAAGTAATTGCAGCTCTAATTGTGCTGTATCGAAACTTGTGTCATGTGTATGACTTAAATTATGCTATTAGATTACTAGGCCAAAGGAAATGAAGCGCTCTGGAACATGCTAAGCAGACTTTATTAGTTACTTTATTAGAGTACTATGTGGTTTCATGAAGCAGGCGTTTTTCTTTAGCATTTACGCTATGTTTCGCATCAGAAGAACTTAAAATGCATCCATAATTGTTATTGCTGAGCCTTTCGTTACTCCAGTTGGAAATTTTAATGCGAAGCATTTTTACAACCAAACCTTGATAGGCTTCGTCTCTGATTCATATTCATGGGATTCGAATTCCTTTCCAAGTGATAATTTGCAAAAACATGCTTAACTTAGCCACCACATACAATTTCCACAGTTCAGTTAATCGTTTTCGCAGATGTTAGTTTCTTGTAAGTTTGTGGCAAACAGCGCAGTGAATACTCAACATGTCGTTTGCGCATGGGCAATGATCCCGCTATCTCATCTCCGCCAACGGGTATTCTCCGGACACTTCAAAATCATTCTCCGTGTGTCCTTGTTTACAGGTTATCTCTGGACACGGGCCATGTCACGGTCAGTGTCCTAATCAAGATTCACTAATGCGGAGCTGTGTTGAGTTGTCGTCAGTTGGTTGTTACATCGCAATACACCATCGTCCGGCCTTGCAAGGAGTCAAGGCGCTGATCTCACCGCTAATAATCGTTTTCCCTCCAGCCCTCAAGTGCTCCCTCAAAGATGAAAATACCGCTGAAGTGCCACCAGGGAAAGTTGAAGCGATTTTTCCTAATACTCCTCTGTCTTGGAATTTTCGTGACAATTGTGTCATATCAAGGGGTATTTCAAGTCTCGGAAATTTATCGCTGTAAGTGTCAACAAACTACGCTTCAGACACCTTCCAGAAAATGAATTTCGTATAATTCAACCTTTACTCTATTTCAGTGGATTCTCCAACGGTGTGCAACATTCCCGTTGTGGTAAATTCCAAATCAGCACAGTTTTTGATCGGGGTAGCTGGGAAGGTAGATGGCACTCCGCCGTGCATCGGAGCATCAGTGAAATTCAGTATTGACTACGAAAACTCGAGCTTAGTAAGGGACGATTCAGACGGCGACTATTGGAAATCGTTAGACTGCTGCTACACTGTCTACCACACAGATCCTAATCGAACAGTAATGTAATGCTGAGTGCTCAAACACTCAACACCTGAAGAATAACAATATTTATTTGAATTTCAGAAATGGCGTCGAGTGCTTTCCAATTACAAGTACATATACCTCAATCCCTCATCATCATATTAACCTCGATATTAAGTGCAGTTCCAAGGAAACTTACCAAATTCTCTACAGGGACCAGTTACCAATTTTTAGAGTACAACCCTCAATCGAAGCAGAAGTCGATGAAATGTTATCCAAGATCTCATCTGAGCGCATGTCAGTACTCGTTCTAGGTTCGATCATATTTACCGTCCCATCGCACCGCTACTGCCGACTTAGAAATGAGTGCAATATTTGAAGTAGCAATACTAATGCGAATGCCAATTGCCAATATCCTGGACATCGTGTATTTTATACACAGTAACACAGTAATAGTAATAGTAGTTTTTTTTTTATCTTATCACAGTAATCGGTTGAATTCTCCGATGCTCCCACCTTTTCGGTAAAACGTCACACGTTTAAAAGTGAAAATGAATTAGTATCCGCGACAAGAACGGATATTAAACTGTTATCCTTAATCTTACAACGTATAGCGCTTTTACGCCGAGCTTGGAAAACTTTGTCTACGTTTTGTTTACAAGGTTAGCGATTTAAATATTCGGAAATCGTAGTTGGTCGGTGGGCAAAGGTAGTGAATGTATCAAATTTTAAAATGGTAAAAATTGGTTAATTTAATACGTAAAAAATTTGCATTCATTTCGAAGGGAAGGCATGTTAGACGTTGGGTGGGGCGGAAAATATGATCTCGTTTCATTCTTAGGACTCGACTCACTTTCACATCAAAACTTCGTTCGGTACATGCCGAAGTCCTATAATTTCCTCATGGAAGAACTGTCAGCATTGGAATTTTTTGGTTTCAACAAAGTTGGCAGCGGCACTATTGCCAATGTCATGGCCATGGTTTCAGGCTGCAAAGTCTTGAATCCTTTGGATCCGCCGTACGTCGTCGAAGATCACTGCGAGCTGCTTTGGAAATACTACGCTGATCGGGGATTCAGAACCGTATATTTCGAAGATTCTACTTTCAATCAACTCGTACTTTTCCCAAGCATTCGCAAGGATCTACCGGGAGTTGGTGCGCATTACAATCTATCTGATTTTGTAATTGGAATGAAGCATATTGACGCAACGGAGATGCACGATAGCTTCGAGGACGGGTTTGGATGCTTCGACAATCAATTTATTTTAGATACGTTCGCTGAGCCTATACTTCAAGTTGGAAAACACTTCAAGGACAAACCATATCTCAATTTTGTATGGTTCGCTAAAACGGGTCACTTAGTTATGTCAAACGCAGAGTACATGGACGATCCAATTCACAGAATTATGAGTCAAATGAAGGAGCTTCGTCTTTTGGAGAATACTGTGCTTTTTGTAGTCTCAGACCATGGACCATGGCATGGGACTTATCTGAGTACGGATGCGGGAGCCCTTGAAAGACTTATGCCGGTCCTTTACACTGCGTTCCCGAAATCCTTCCAGGAGAAATACGCTCAAGCGTTCGCTAATATGAAATTGAATACAAAGAGATTAACGACTCAATATGATCTGTTTGAAACGCTTCTGGATCTCTCTAATCTGGGCCAATTAGATGACAATATTCTGAAGGAAAGAAGGCTAGCCGAGCGTCCTCTTCAACTGGGTCAGAGCCTGTTTCGTCCAGTGTCATTGGATCGAACGTGTGAAACCGCTAACATTCCGCCCGAATACTGTATGTGCTGGACCCGTTCCGAAATTTCAAACCCAGCTTCGACTGTCATTGTGCAACAAGCAGTCGCTTTTGCCATGATTCATCTGAACTTTGAAATTCAAATGTTTCCGTTGTGTGCACCGCTGATCCTTCAAAGTATTGAACAGGCCAAATGGCTTGGCTCCAGAGTTGATTCTCCAGAATCCAATGAACTCCTCGAAGTGATATTTACTACTCAGCCAGGAGACGGAGAATTCTTGGCCACAGTGAGCTTTGAACCCAAACCTAGAATAATTGGCCAAGTAACTAGGAACAATATTTACAAAGGCCAGTCTGACTGCATAAGTGCCTGGAAAAACGCTACATATGCAAAAACAATGTGCTTGTGTTCCACTACTGCTTAGGATTGTCGCTAACCCTTTTCCATATCAGAACGATATCGTCTTCAGCCATTGCAGTATCTACTAATCAATTAATATAATATTGTGGTAAATGAATTACCTTTATGCTCAAATAAATAAACGAAACCACAAACTAACGAAGCAGCACTAACGATTTATCACGATTCTGAAAATAATTTTTGACCATCCGCTTTGCGGGAATGTCAAATAATGCTCCTTTACGTTTTACCTTTTTTTTATTCTAGTCTCGAAACGTACTACATATAAAAATAAGTTCGATCAGGGCGATATCAATATATAATGGTCCTTAGGTGATTTGCAATTGTAAGAACCAATATAATTATCCTATTTGAAATTACAGAATCGCTTCCGTTAGGTTCGCCGGCGTGCCTCATGGCGTGAGCTATGAACGTCTGGTCGTTGATTCCCGTGAAAAGGTGAGCAAATGGTCCCTTGGCGAAAATCAGAACGTCTTCGCCCGCATGCGTAGCCGAATCCTTCCTGTAGGACGCCATTTGTGAGTAGTCTAAACCATTGGCGTCATCAAGAGTCATATCTGGTCTGGTACAATCTGGCCACAAAGGGGTCCTAAATCCGGGTCCATTGACGTAGGAGAGAGTTGTCGCCGGAAGCCCATCCCCAGTGTCCTCTGGTCCCGTAAACCCGAAAATCGATCTACCTCTCGGTGGCGTTCCCGCAATTGTCAGCAAATGTGAGTGGTCAGCAGAAACGACAATTAACGTCTTTTCATCGAGTGTGAGGTCATCCGCCATTTGTATGGCATTGTCAAATTCCAAAGTTTCGACAAGGGCCCTTTGTGCCCTGTTAGTGTGATGCGCTTTGTCAATCATTCCGCCTACAAACAAATTTATTCCCGAATTCTATCAATTTTTAATACGAACCTCTTGTCGTGAAGACCCTTTTAGAATTTTAAATCACCTTCGACGAAGAGGTAGAATCCATTTGGGTTTCGGTTTAAAATTTTAATTGCCACTTCAACCATCTCTGCCAAGGACGGGTCATCATTCTCTTCAAGTTCGTTTGCATACGACAGATCTTCGTAGGCAAATAATCCAAGGAGAAAGTCCGTTGCTTGAATATCGATTTCCATAAGTTCTTGTTTCGTATGTATTGTCCTAGCGTTCGTTTTATTATTACTCCACTCATGAATCAAATTTCGACTGTCATTCCGTAGCCCAAATGCTTCCGCATTTTCAGGATCTGCAACTTCGATTGGCAGAAACTGTCTCCGCCCACCTCCAAGAATGACATTGATTCCTTTCCCAGGAGTTCCTTGGATCAACTGCCTTGCAATATCAATACAACTTGAAGGATTGTATCCCGCTTTTTCAATCTCGGAATCGTTTTCCCAGTCCCGGTCCGCCACGTGAGCGTAGGAACCGGCCGGACTCGCATCAGTAATTTGAGTCGTCGTCACGATTCCAGTCGCCATGTTACGCTTTTGTGCCCAATCCAGAACAGACGAAACTTGATTTTCCGGCAGCATGCTCGCTGAACAGTTTTGGTAGTTTACGTCGGATGTGACTCCGATTGTTCTGTGATTTCCCTTGACTCCGCACGAGTAGGCAGTGGAGCTACAAGCGGAATCGGCAACTTGGACATTGCTGCAAAATGTCTGATGAAAGAGATAAACGTATTTTTGTAATACTGCTGAGCATTGGATGCAGTATTTTAAAATTAAAATTTCTGTTGAGCATTCATTGTATTATTTTAAAATTATGACCTTAGAAGTTCCTACGTAAGGAAAAGTTTCCATGTACAAACGACCGTCTTCCCCAAGGAGGCCTTCATTCTGCCCTTTGAGAATTCTGGAAGCTGTCACCGTGGAAAGGCCCATTCCATCCCCAATCATTAAAATCAGATTTTGGGCCCTTGATTCAATTTTGGGAAGGCTCAGCTTCTGCTGGATAAATTCCTTGGCTTGGGTTTCCCATACTTCGGGCCCTACATTTAAAAAAAAGCACTCAAATACAGTGTTGTTATTATTTTTTAGATTGTATTTAAAATACGTTCGATCGGACGAGGGTGCTCATTGTGAAGAAGGCCTTGTAAAACTTCTACTTTTTCATTATCTAGAATATTTTAAATTGATTTATATTTAATCTAAATTGAGCAATTTTAATTTGCATTTTTTTTACCTTGCGGCACAAGACCGCTGAAGGCAGGGCCAACGACAAGAAGTGTGAGAAATAGTGACAGCGTGGCCATGGCCATAGGTTCACTTTGTGTCAATGTCAGGGCTGAAAAACTTGGAAAGGAGCTGCAGTACTTCGTTGGAGTTAAATTGTCCCAGATTAGGAAAGCGATAATGGTAGATTAGGTTCGTTGTTTAAATGTATCATTGCCGCGGGTGGACTTATAATGGAAGGTTATCAATTTGTATTCGAAATGAAGTGTTGGCTCAATCTTGTCAATGTCAACAGTTAAAGTCCTTAATAGTCCAACTTTGGATCTTATTGCGAAAAGTTGATAAAATTGGGTCAAATCGATGCATACATATTAGCATAGCATCATCTCCAAATTCGAAAGTGCGAAATTTAAATTACTTCAAAAGCAACGCGATATTCTAAATGACAGAGAATTATGTCAAGAATATGTCATTGTCAAGAATTATTTGAAATAATTCCAAACCCCGTTCGCGTTCATAAGCAAGTGACCTTGAGTTTTTATGTTACTAAAATTAACTCCGGTCCAAATCTTTTAATGGTATTACTCTTTACAAAAACGTTTATTTTTGTATAAACCTTTTGACACTTTTGATCTTTTTACAAATCTTGAATCTGAGTTCTTCACTATTTGCAGTATGTTTCTTTGGTCACTGTTTCGATCCATGTCAAGTAGTTGTTAACCTGAAGCAATTACAAAATGGAGTTAAGATGACTTTTCTTAACATCGAATGACTCACCTTTGTATAAACGCCTGGATGGCTAAAATCAGCATTGAAACAACGTTGAAAAACATTCAAACAAATTCTAATTTTAAAAGTAATACTATGTATAGGCTTACTTTCCTTACTTTCGCTGGGCGCATCCGTGTCCATGGCTTACGATGCCAATGGCATAGTATTTGTCATTCGAGTGGCGTAAATCAATTGTTCCGCCTGAGTCACCCTGGCAAGTGTCCTTACCTGGCTGGTAGGTACAGATTTGGTTCCGCGTTACTCGCATGTACTTCTGGCATTGTGTTGTCGTGAGCAATGGAAGTTCTACACGTCGTAACGTACTTGACGTTAGATCATTGTTTTCCGTATTCACGGGAACAGGCCTTGTAGTGCCCCATCCACTACCCAGGACACGAGCACCTTGAAAGCTGGACTTGGAAAGGGATCCGAACGGCAGGCAAGCGGGTGAAACCTAAAAAGAAACAAGGGTTTGTTTGTAAAAGAACCATATTTCAGTAACATGAATAAAAAATCGATTAAATTGGCTTTAAGCGATTTCAAATTGACTTACATTAGACTTGAATTTCAACGGGGCCTTGAGTCGAATGAGACTAATATCGTTGTCAAAGTTTCGATGACTGAAGGCAGGATGTTGGACGAATATGTCAACGGCGACTGGCTTTCCGCTTCCGAATGTGATTGGATTCGCTTGAGCACCAACGTAGACACTGACACTGTGTACGCCTCTCTCGATTAACCTTGTGCTAACGGATAATAACAAATTGAAAATATTTTTAAATGAAATATAATTATAACTCTTCCGCGTACCAATGTGCTGCGGTTAGGACCCAATTGGGACTGATGATGGTTCCACCGCATAATGACCCATGCTTGGGATCGCTTTTCTTAAAAATATAGACAACTACTCGCCATGGAATTTCACCTGATTTCGATACCACTCCGCCCACAATTTTGGATGACCTAATCTAAAAGCATCAATGAAACAACACTAGAAAACTTGGTCATCTTAATTTTACATAAAATATGTAATCTAGCATTCGTATCTAAAAGAATTGAGGACCTTTAACAAGCCTTGCAATTGATAACTTACTCGCTTCGTATTCCGTACTCCGCACGAACAACTTTCTCCCTCTTTTGCATCAAGAGCATCCTCTCTTGGATCTTCAGAAATTTGATTTTCAGATGCAGATTCTAAATTATAATCAATTTGTACTGGATTTGAATTCAATTCGTCGGCGGGAATTGCAACGGCAACATTTGCAGCAGACGAGGAATAAGATTGCAGGGTAAGCGTCAGGATCGTAAAGAACGAGTATGTGGTGAACGCTAGTGACATTTTTAAGGAGAAAGTGTGAAGTACCAGTCACTCACAATGCTCATAGTTATTTTCTACAAATATTTATTGAATAAAGAAATGTATGATCAGAGTAAGCAGGATGTGCTTTACAATTTGTCACTGTCATCCGAAGCCTTGGAGTTTTCCAGTTGTCAAATGATTAATTTACCTCCCTTTTGCTAATGAATTTTGTGTAAATCATTGGATTAATGTTGATTCAGTAAACAGCGTCATCAACTTTCGGGTATCATAAAGCTGTACAAAAGGATGCATCGTAAGCAACGATACATTGATACATGCTATTGTACCTATCGATGAGTCTCTTGTCATAATACCTTCTTGCAATGTAATAGTCCATAGTGTAATAGTCTTTCTAAATTAATCTTATACCGACGCTGAAAATTATTTAACAAGGTTTATTGATACAGTTATGAAATGCCGAATGTTTCCGGGTACATTTATCTATTTTTTTTAAATATTTAACTTAAATTCGTGTTCTGAGCAGATTAAGCGCTTTGGTTAACTTGAACAGTAAGTTTCGCCCGTAATTTGCTGTATCCAACCCAGGTAGTTGTTTACCTACAGAACGTTTTGCCAAAATATTAGATAATCGGTGGAGTGCACGTTTTAAAATCTCCTTACCTTAGTATATACTCCCGGACGACTGTAAAAGTCAAAATTAAAATGTTTAGCTTATAATTATGATGTGATGGTGTTTTAATTATTTACTTTCTTTGTGCACATCCATATCCATGACTAACTATTCCTATTGCATAGTAGCGTCCATTGGAGTGTCTGTAGTCAACTGATCCGCCAGAATCACCTTGACAAGTGTCCCTTTGTGGCTGATAAGTGCAAAATTGATTCTGCGTGACCCTCATATATCTCGAGCACTGTGCTGTTGTTAGTACCGGAATCGCAACTTTCCGCAAAGTATTTGCTGCGGGGCTTTTATTTGGTTGGTTCACTCCAACAGGACGCGTTGTTCCCCATCCACTGGCAAGGACCGTTGCACCTCCGAAATTGGATCGAGATAGACTACCGTACGGTAGGCATGCCGGCGCAACCTAATAAAGTTATTAGGCAATAAAGCAATAAGTTTTTACAATGTTTATGACCTCATTACATATTTTTTGTCAATAACTACGTGTTGGGTTAAAATAGCATTTAGCATTTTACCGAAGATGTGAATTGCAAAGGCCGTTGAAGATGTAGTAGAGCGATATCATTATTAAGATTCCGGGTTGAAAAGGCAGGGTGTGCGATGTATTTGTCTACGACTACGCTTCGACCGCTACCAACCGTTGTCGGATTTGCTTGAGCTCCGACGTAGACTGTCATACCATGAACTCCCGGCCTAATTCCATTGGTGCTGTAAATAGTATTGCATAAATTTTGGTACACCATGCTTTTCACCAGAAACTGAACACCCCAAAATAAACAACGTATTTATTTTGCTATGAGGAGATATTGAGGCAAAAGTAATTACATAATCCATGTGAATCGTTGTCAAAGCTAAGACAAAATAAATTTACAACAAATCCCGCTTCATAAGATTAGCTATTGACCATAGTAACAAAATGAGGTGTTCAGTTTCTAGTGAAAAGCACGGTATATAAATATCGTTCACAAAAGTTTGTGTTTTACAATATTTTAAGTAATTTAAACCAATGTGCAGCAGTAAGAATCCAGTTGGGACTTATAATTGTTCCCCCGCACATAGAACCCCGCCTTGGAGTTCGCTTATTGAATATGTAAATTGCAACCCTCCAAGGGATTTCACCGGCGTTGGAAGGGACTCCGCCCACGATTTTGGTCGATTTTTGGGCCTACGAGACACACTGCTATAGCGATTATTGAACAAGGAAATAAAGTTATACGTACTTGATGAAAATTACTTGTTCCGCAGAAACAACTTTCACCAAATTTGTAGCTGGGCCCTGCTTCGTCTTCGTCGTCCGCCCATAAAGCTTCGATATCATTTGTTTCAGAATAGGATTCTGAACCGTTTGCTAGTAAAATATTGTCTTTTATTTCGTCAAAATTTGAAGCTTCTTTGATTTCCGGTTCATCAAAGGAGTCAGTGGATAACCGTCGTCGTGAGCTTTCCTGTTCACCAAAGACGCAAATAATAAAAAATAGTGAAAAGTAGTATGGCCGTTTAAGGTAAATCATCCTAAAAATATGGATTATTTGTCTAAATACCAATAATTGCAATGCAAATTGGGATATATAGTCTAAATGGCATGCATTAAATGGAGCTATTTCAAAAAAAAAGCCTTGCACGAAGTTCTGCTATCCAATTTATCCTTGTCAAAACATTGGAGCAAGTGTCGAGCATTAGATTTATTACTTGAAAATGTGTGATACTTTTCAATTGTCAATTGAAATTCCTAAAGCTATTAAGCAAAATAGTCATAACATGTGTTCAGATCGTTAAATTAGATCATTTAAATTACTGACTCAAAATTGGTGTTATTATGATAGGGTAATCCTAATTCAAAATATAAAAAACGTATAGCAAATTACGAGTAAAAGGAACTTTATTTGAAGCTTTCCTACAATATGTGAATTGATGATGACATGGGACATAATTGATCACAAATATATCAACTGGACCAATTTGCTGCTTGATCCTGGGCTTCTAGTTGTAATTTGTGAAATGAAAGTATTTTACTTTTTAACTTCTTACTTGAATTTCTAAAAAATGAATACGCGATTTACAAAAGAAGTTTAAGTGACTCGTTCTGGTTGATTTATTTCCCAAAACGGAAATTAGATTTTCAAATCCAGCTTTCAGCGTTTTTTTCATGTTACCTCCACTTTTTTTTTTTCTATTTGCGCTGCTTTCACCTGCGTTTTTCATCTGAGTTCTCCATCTCATCGGTTCGGCATCACGGGAGGGACATCAATACCGCACGTCAAGTAAAATTCGGAACAATTCATGGAGACGATGTGTTCATCCGTACATCACTAATGCTCAACGAACAAATAATTCAAATGATTCTACGATACGCGCCCAAATGACTTATCTAACTGTTATGAAGTTCCAGCACCTAGAGGAAGGAGGTTTCAAACTACCCACTCCTATTAGCCAAGGCGAATTTTAAAATTAAATGCAGCACAACCTCATATGAACCGCTACTACTGCTACTTCTATGCCATTTAAAGGATCGTTCTTATTTTGCCAGTTCGCTTGGGCTGGAACGCCTACATTTCCTGTTTCACTTCCGAAGACGCTGAGCCATACAAAGAAGAAAGCGAAGTTCTGACTGACACTTGAGATTACCTTCAGAATAACTTATGCATAGCCTCCTGCTAACCCCTCCCTTGATCCCAGGATCCAGAAAACAAATTGGTCACATCCCAACTGATTTCAAAAAAGTATATAAACAAGATTCTGTCTCAATTTCAAATTCACTTCCTTTCCAGCAAGCGCTCCCGAGAGCTTTCAATCCTAAAACTTCATTTATTTTAGTTGTTGCAGTCGGAGAATTTCTTTTGGATTTCATTCCAGTCACATTAGTTGTAGCAAACTATGAATTTCATTGACTTTTTCCTGACGCTTTGCTTCACTGTTCTTCTAGTGTCCACTTCCGAAGCTTGGGAGGAGGACGATTCTGTTCAAGGTGAAAATGGTTTGCAAGACAATTCCTGGACAGAAGACACACGTGGAGCACTGGAGCGCGCTTTGAAGCTACGAAAATTTGAGGACAGCTCAGAAGTACCTGTCCGAGAATTCAGTTCTTTGTCTCGGCCATTTCCGTCTCGACTTTCCTCTGGCATGCTTCGAAGACTACTCACAAAACGATACAGTACGTTAGTTTCTTATATTAAATTGATTGGGTTAGTTGTTGGGCATGAGGTTAATTTATAAACATTCATCTTTTCAGTGGGGATGGAAATTCCAGAATTCATAACGAAAAGTGATGGAAGCGGCGGTGCTGGAGGCCCTCCGCAGAGGGGCATGAAGCAGAAGTTAGTGAGCAGCGGTTAACATCTTTCACAAGTTGAAATCCCTCTTCCTATTTTATTTTCAACTTTGGCTTATTTCGAAACTGCAGTTGACTCCTGTATAAACATATCAAGCACAAATTTGAGACATTACATATCAGAAATGTTACTTTATAAATCTTAAGTAGTGTTTGTAACATATGATGTTTGAATCAAATAAAGAGCAAAGTCTACACCGATTGATTCAGGAGCACAGCATTATTTAATTCTACTTAAAATTCAATTTGTGAAATTGATCATTTGATTGTTGGATTGAAAATTCAATCTTCTTCTTCCTCATCTTCTTCATCCTCTTCTTCAGTTTCCTCTTCTGCTTCAACTTTTTCATTGGCTTGTGGCTGTTCTTCTTTTTCCTCGTGATGGACTTCTTCAGGATCCGCTTCTTCTTGGAATTCAGAGATTTCAAGCGTAGCATCCGAGTTTGTAGTATCCTAACAAATGGAGTCCATAAGTGGTTACTTTTGTGATTAAGTTAATTATAAAGTCCTTACTTTGACTTCTTCCTCTTCCGGTGTTTCTGGTGCATCCTTTTTCTTTCCCGGACGCTCACCAAACCATTTTGGTAATTTAGCTTTAAATAATTTTTTTGGAAAATGAAAGAAAATTGAGTAAATCATTTCAATGTACATACTTTTTTGTCGCTGTTCGAACATTTTTATATTATCTGCCCAGGCCTTGTCTTGATTTTCCTTGTTCGAATTCTCCAAATCCTAGTAAAGTGGTATTGGTTGTTAGCGACACTATTTTAGTTAAGCATTTCTTTAAACTACCCCTTGAAATAGGTTTTTCTTTTCGTCATAAGATCGTGTGTCAACGCGACGCTCGTACTTTGAAGCTACTTGAAGTTTTGGCTATAATGTTATACAAATAAATATTTTAAGTTATTTTGGCCAAAAACGCATATGTTTTACTTACCGGATATTTACCGGTAAGAGCTCTAGAACATAAAATATTACAATAATCAGTGAGTTATAAAATCGCTAGCTTAGTTCATGGAGTAACCATGCATGAGATGGACAAAAATATTGTCGAGCACGGATAGGGATCCCAAACCAATCATCGAATCCTCTCATCAGAGCTCAACAATTTGTTTTAATAATTTTATCTTTTTTATATATTGGGAAACCACGAACTAGCCAAAGAAAGCATGTCACAGGCGACAGGAGGCAATTCAAAACTTTCTCTTCGAATTGATTTCTTTCTCCTTTTTTTCGTTAAAAATGTAGGAAGAGGTTAAGAAGTTATACTGGGGGCTCCTGTCCCACTACAGGCTTGTTTGGCGTGCTATTGGTAATTGTACGTGATGTTAACCACTTTTTGCCACAGCCAAAAGTTCGAACCGGAACTTAGGATTTGACTTACTCGGGATCGAGACCACGCTTGAGAGCCTTGTGCCTCAATTGCTGCTTCTGGCGTTCTTTGAGTTCTTTCAGCTTCAAAATTAAGAATATTGTAAGTTACTTAGGTATGCTATAGGACGCAAAATGTAAACGCAGGAGCCACTACATAATGTTTTGGCGTGGAAGGGTTAGGTTACGGGCTGTCATTCATGTCTCTATTAGTCTAATGTCTGTCAAAGTGAAGCTCATGGCTGTTTTGTCCTCGTGCCAAGTCGTGTGCTAATTGAATGTTAATAAAATAAACAGTTTGGAATTTAATTGATTTCCTAGAAAGCTTACATCATAGTCCTGACGTTTTTGACGCTCTTCCAAATCGTACTTTTCTGTCTCGAGGCGCAGGATCTGTTCCCACAGATCTCCCGCTTTCTTCTTCAACTGATCTTCCCCCAATCCTGTCAAATCCAGCGATTTAATTCGAAAGCTCATTGAAATCTTCTTTTCTTCTTCCAACTGCTCCTTCGTCTTCAGAAGCTCCTGCCGACCATCATTTCCGCTTACCAACTTCAAAGAAACGAAGAAATATGGCATAATAACTTGTCTTACTTCCTCTTCAAGATTGGGAATAGTCATTTATAGTCGATTAAATTTCAATACTACCGAGAAATGTCGAATACATCGGAATGAACTTGAAATACAAGTTTTACCTCTTGGATTTGACCACTACCAAATGCCCTATTTCCTGCCAGAAATCCCTTTTCGGTCAAACTTGCCTAGAACAAAATCTATATAAAGTATGATTTAAACATGTTTAGAACTTATGAAACGATAATTTAAGCGTTTCAAACTTTTTGCGCTTGCAGCATAAGTTGACGCTTTCGTTCCGCTTCTTGGAGGCGCCGAAGCTTCTCTTCTTGCTCGCGCTGCTTCTTTTCTTCAACTTCCCGAACACGACGTTCCTCCTCCTCCCGCTTCTTTTCCGCTAAACGTTTCTCTTCTTGTTCTCTTAACGTCTGAGCGGTAAGTTAAATAATTAATAATAACGTTATTAACTATGGTTTAAAGTTCCATTACATGTTAAATCTTAATTCACCTTTCGTTTAGACTGCTTGTCTTTGAGACGTACAAGCTCTTCCTCTTCGCGTGCACGCTGGTTTCGCCATTCCGTAATGTACTCCTTCAGTTGTTCGTCCAGATCAGATCGCTTCTCCTGTTGACGCTGATAAAGCCAAAATATAATTGAAATCGACACCCATGAAAATCTCTCCATTAATGAAAGGCTCTGCGTTGCGTCCTAATTAAACAAATCTGACAAACAAATCAATGGAAGGTGTTCGTCAAATGTTTTTGTGATATGTCCAACATATCATTTAAAGGATATCGCAGGCGGCTGTGCTTTTTAGTATAAATACCCTTGCATTAAAAAAAATATTTTTTGCATATAAATTGTCAACAATCCTGACGCTTACATTTGCTAATAGTCATGTTCTTCTAATTTCCAGCAATAATAGGTACTAAATGACCTTAACATAGTTAAAGAACTAGATCGAATTGACGAGATTTTGTTAGGAAGAACTTTACTCAAGTTCACTAATTTGTCAATTGCCTACCTAGCTTTTAATTTTAATGAAAATAAGCTTTCATTTTGTCGACTTACTTTAATAAATTCAGCCTCTTCCCCCTTCGACTCATCCCTGTCTTCACTATTTTCAATATAAGTTTAGTTAGATTGGTAATGATTAGAAGATAGAAAATAGCAAAATCATGCAAAAAACGTTGCGAAACGAGGAAGAATAAGAAACAAGAAACAATACGCTGATTTTAAACCACGTATCAAAATTATCTTACGCTGATTTTCTGTCAGGTTTGGCACTAATAAATAAAAATAAAATGTTATTTTGAATATTAATACTGAATTCTTGTGTAAAATAATAGCGAATACACATACGCTTCTTCCTCATCATCCCCTCCACCCTCATCCAAGTCCGCTTTGCTTTCTTCTACTTCCTCCTCTCTAAACGGTGGAGAAAAGTTATATGGCGTATAACACGTTTAAAACATTTCATTTTCTAGCTTACGATTCAAACTCTTCTTCATCTGACATTTTATCTAATGAAGAAAAATACAAATCAATCGCTTCTCGATCTGATCTATGACTTGCGATGGAATGGCTTTGAAAGCGTAAGACGCTGCGCTCTTCAACCTCTATCACAAACTGAACGATCCCTTTTCAATTTTTAAGGAAGCATGCAGTCTAAAAATAAATTCATCAGATCATTTCGAAACCTGAAATCTGAAAATGTAAACAAAAGTGAGAAGGCACCTGCGTTTCTCTATTGAAAAGTAATTTCCAATAGAAAAGTTTTTTGAGCTTGAATGCCATATCCCTACTTTCAGCTTGATTGGTAAGTCTGTTCGCAGTGACACAATTAATTGACTATTAGTGACAAATTATTCGTTAAACTAATAATAATCACTGATGTGGATGCTTGTCACTGATGTCAAGTATGTAAGTATACTGGAATATAAAATGTTTTCGAAATGAGGTCTAATGGGACAGATCAACTAACACAGATGAAGTTATTATTATATCTGATATTTTGTTTATTTGTTTCAATTAGCTTTCCACATATAATTATTACAGGCCATTATTCGTGCCGTGCGTGCTCTTTCAGGTAAACAGAGATTAATTGAAAAATTCACTGTGAATTAGAATTGTTTTCTTCTCTATACCATAGCATATTGCATTTTTCAACTGACTAATATCTGTTAATTACACCTAATGAAAATTAAATTTAACAAATCAGCCTATTGCAGTTAGGAAGTAGCTATAATAAGCTTTGTGTATCATTTTATTGCAAGCGGGCGTGACTTAAATAACCCGAGCAAACGAGCACGCACATAAAATTTTGACAGGCATCTCTACCGAATATATTATTCTTAGCATCAATATTCAGTTATGACTTAAGCTTAAGTGTGTAATTGAAAACCTAATTAAGATTTCCAAAATACTTATAGAAAAAATATGGCCTCGTCTGGTTGCCGAACGTGACGATCGAAAAATTACTTCGAAGCATGACTTGATCCAATAATAGTGTTAATGGTGTTTTCCTAATATACATTGCCGTTTGGTTTGATGTGTTATACGCCAATAGTCTATCTTAATTACGTATTACAAAAATACATTACCTTTTAAAATTATTCTTCTGGAAAGCTAAACTAAAAAGAAAAACTTGCAACAAAAAACAAAACATATTAAACAAGGCCTTTCGAGCCGAAATGTATCGGTGCAGTGACTGTCTATGTAATATAGAAATCAGGCAATCTAGGTTGAGTACTTTGCAATGCAACTACACCGTAACTAATTGTTCGACAAATCCAATCACACTACACATAGGCTACCCAAATTAACATTAATTTTAAATAAAATAAGCCTTATTTTTGATTGGATAAAAGGAATACCTCACAAATCCGGCAACAGGTAAGCGTCTTCTATGGTTTCCCTAATTAGAGGTATTCTAATTCTGCTTCCTATAAATCTTTCGTTCAGTTGAAAATGCCTATCCTTTCATGCTTTACGGTGGATTATCGAAATTGAAATATATCAAATAACTACAAAATTTGAAGCGAAACTCAATCTATTTTAAGCGAAGTTCTCTACACCTAAGGGCAAAAAACGTTAAGTGTAAATCTAATGTTTTGAATTTAAAATGCATTGACTATGAAGTGCGTATTCAACCCACTTCATTTGGCATCACTTATGCTTTTGTTTCGCCCAGCGTCATTTTAAAAGGACATGTCAATGAATATGTTACACATGTAAAAACTGGAACAAATAATAGATATACATTGTCCATGTTTATGTTAATGGGATGCGTCAATTGAAGGTGTTTGTTTTTGCAGGGAAATTAATGGACAGTTAACACAAAGTTACAAGAAAAGGAAACTTTTTGAATTGGATGAGTTCACACATGTCATTTGCACGCATTATTTTCGTGAATATGAAATCATCGAAAGAAGTTTAGTAATTTGTGCTGCATTTTGTGAACAAGTGATTAAAAATCATGACATCAGACCCACTTGAACAGCTACAGTTCCGAAAATTAAAATAATTTATTTTTACCAATACAAACGATGTGGATTATCTTCAGGCGATTGCTAGTACGGATGACATCAGCTACTGACAGAAAAGCTCAATACGCTAATCCACCATTAGTTGAATTACTAGTTCATCATGAGCTATATTTTTGAAAATTATGCCATTTATGCGGAATCGTTAAAGCTAATCTGAAACACTTCCCACTCACCTGCTCAGAGCCCCTCCGCGTATAAAAGCGACAGCAATTCCGTTTAGTCTTCACTCCAACCTTAAAACTTCCTCAAAAACCCTATAGCAATTTGCAGAAAATAGGTCTTCAACGCCACTTATTAAATTTATTATATAAACGCCTTTAATTCTCACACCAGAATGCCGTTCACTTTATACTCTGGAGATATTGTCGTTTCCGGAATTTCCGCAAAACTCCCGAATTCAGAGAACATGGAGGTTTTTCAGCGAAAGCTTCTTAGCGGAGAGGATATGGTAACAGCAGATCGTCCAAGATGGACGCCCGGCTTCCTGGGCCTTCCCACTCGAAATGGACGAATCATGGATCTGAATAAATTTGACGCTAAATTCTTTGGGGTTCATACCAAGCAGGCGCAGTCAATGGATCCTCAAATGCGAATGCTCTTAGAATTGACGCATGAGGCTATTATTGATGCCGGTAATTTTAAAATAAGCTAATTTTTATCAATTTCTCAGGAAAATTGTTTGTTATAAAATAATTACTTACATAGGAATGAATCCTGTTGAGCTTCGCGGTACGAAAACGGGTGTCTTTATTGGTCTTTCGGGAAGCGATTCTGAAACGTTCCAATCGGCTCACCCCGATTTTATTAACGGCTACGTCTCACCCGGTCACCATCGATCTATGATTGCCAATCGCATTTCCTTCAACTTTGACCTCAAAGGTCCAAGTTTTCCTGTTGATACTGCCTGTTCTTCCAGTATGGTCGCCCTCGAGTCAGCCGTAAACGCCATTCGACTTGGTAAATGCGAAGCGGCTATTGTGGGCGGCTCAAACCTCGTACTTCATCCCTACGTTTCCTTTCACAGCCATAAACTCGGGATGTTCTCAGCAGATGGAAAATGTAAAAGCTTCGATGAATCTGGTACTTAAATGCTGTTATACAAGTTATTACAACAGACATATTCATAATATATCAAAAGTTAAACCAAATTTTTTTAAATAGGTGACGGCTATGTTCGAAGCGAAGGCATCGCTGTCGTTCTAATTCAAAAGAAATGTGTGGCTCGGAGGGAATACCTTACAATCGTAAACATTCGAAGCAATACTGATGGATACAAGGCCAACGGACTGACCTTTCCTTCAGGTCAAGTTCAAAAGGTCCTCCTGGAAGATACTTATGCAGAAGTGGAGGTGGAGCCATCCAGTATAGAGTATTTTGAAGCCCATGGCACGGGTATGTTTACCACTTGAATTTTGCCTCTGACAAATTTCAAAAGTAATTGAAATTTGGAATTGAAATAATTGTCAATTATTCATTGCAGGAACCAAAGCAGGAGATCCCCAGGAGCTCAATTCTGTGACAGACGTATTCTGTAACGATAGATCTGAAGGGAAGCCACTTCTAATTGGTTCCGTAAAAAGCAACGTGGGGCACCTGGAGCCAGTGGCCGGACTTGCGAGCATTGCTAAAATGATTGTGGCCGCCCAAACGGGGCTTCTACCAGCGAATTTACATTACAATGTACCAAACCCGGAGATCCCGGCATTAGCCGACGGAAGGCTGCAAGTTGTAACTAAAAACACAAAGTGGGGGCGTGGTCTTTTCGGACTGAATTCATTTGGATGGGGCGGTGCCAATGTCCATGGAATTTTTAAACCTGGAGCCGAATTTCCAGGACTTGAGCAGGAATCCGTACCAGTCATTATCCCGTTCTCGGGTAGAACACACGAGGCTGTTAATTTTGCGTTTGAGAAGGTATTCTAAGAATTTCTATTCATTATAATTCTAATATGGTGTTTGAAATTGAATATTCAAACAATGCATTATTTTTTAATAGTTGACAGTGTCTCCCCGCCAGAGGGACACGGCCGCCCTTTGTCACCAAATTTACAAACAAAATATTCCTGGTCATCCAGTTCGAGGCTATAGCCTTCTAACTGAAAAATCATTTAGCGATCCAAAAATTCAGGTATGAGACATGATGCTACTGCAAAATTATAGCGCATAACTACGCTGCCAATGCATAATTTAATTTCTAATTTTTGTATTTTAGGAAGTATCTCTAGGAAAAACACGCCCTATATTCTACATATTCTCGGGAATGGGATCTCAATCTTCGATAGCACCACTCATGGCCATTGAGCCGTTCCGAAAATCCATAGAGAGAAGTGCAACGGTTTTGTCCTCGTTGGGATATGACCTCTTGTCAAATATCGGTTCAACGGAATTCGAAACCGTTACTGACTCTTTTGTGAATATCGTAACCACGCAGGTAAAAATTCAATTTTCGCACCATTTTCTGTCATATACTAAACAAGAAATTGTTATATGTTTGAAGGAAAGAATATGTCGTTTGTTTTGTCGTTTTAGGTGGCTCTGGTTGACACTTTGCGCAGCCTGGGTTTAGAACCAGATGGAATCATAGGCCATTCGGTTGGGGAAGTCACTTGTGGCTACGCCGACGGATGTCTAACACACGAAGAAACTGTTGAGCTGGCCTATTGGAGAGGCCTGTCCTTGGCGTCTGCAAAGAAAGATTGCATCCAAGGCAGTATGGCGGCGGTTGGACGGAGTTGGGCATCAATTGCCAGCCGATGCCCATCAGATATCTTTCCTGCGTGCTACAACACAAAAGACAGCGTCACTGTAAGCGGTCGAATAACCTCCATTCGCTCCCTTGTCAAGGAGCTCCAAGACGACGGAATATTTGCCCGAGAAGTTCCGACCAATGGTTTTGCCTTCCATTCAAAACACGTTTTCCAGGCCGGAGCAGAACTGAAGAAAATTCTTAGTCAAGGGCCTCTGGAAGAACTTTCTAAAAATCCTAAGGAACGGTCATCGAAATGGATCAGTACTTCAGTGCTGGATCCAGGAGCAGAAGTCGGCAAAACGTGTAGCATTGAATATCATGTCAATAACCTTCTATCTCCCGTGAACTTTGCTGCGGCATTGGATCTAGTCCCGGAGGATGCGATGGTAATCGAAATAGCACCGCATTCGCTTCTACAAGCGTTGCTCCGAAGAGGTCTAAGTGCATCCTGTATTCGTATTGGTTTGAGCCGAAAAGATTCTGCTGACCAATTAACTCACTTTTTGGAAGCGCTTGGAAGCCTTTATCTTCATGGAATCTCGCTTAATTTTTCAAAGCTGTACAAGGAAGTTAAATTTCCGGTATCGGTGGACACACCAATGCTTGCACCACTCGTTCAGTGGGATCACAGTTTTTCATGGGATGTTGCCAGTTTTACAAAGGTAAAATAACAAGTAACATACTTCAAATAAATAAATGGAATCAGAAATTTTATTATTTTTGTGTAATTATCAGCCTCATAGAATGACTGGGGAGGGCGTTGTTGACATTTCTCTCAACAGCGATGAATATTCATTCTTGGCAGACCATGTCATTGATGGTAGGAATATTTGCCCTGTTACAATGTACTTGGTAAGTTGGCTTATAAGGACATTTTAAAACAAAGGTTAAAAGTTTTCAAACTTTAATTTTTGATTTTTCAAAATTAGTATGCCACATGGAGAACGTTTGCGGCCCTCAATGAGTCCAGTCCGGAAAAGTTTCCGGTTATTTTTGAATCTGTAGAATTCCATCGCCCGATTTTGCTTTCTAAAGAAAGTAAGTTACTAATTCGGTCGGCGAAAATGGAGCAAATTCTGATACTTTCAATTTATTTACAGGTAATCTGCGGCTTTTTGTTCAAATACTTAACAATAGTGGGCAATTCGAGATTGAGGAGTCAAACACTCTTTTGGCAACTGGGCGTATCCTAAAGCTTGAAGTGCCAGCAAAGGAATTCCAGCAAGAGCAATTCGCGCACGCTTTCGGAGTTGAGCAAATGGCTCCAAAGGAAATTTACAAAGAACTCAAGTTACGGGGATATGAATACAAAACGGGCTTTAGAGGCATTTTGTCGCATTCCATGGAGAGAGGCGGAGCCAAAGTCAAGTGGACCAATCACTGGGTTTCATTCCTGGACTCCATGCTTCAGGCTCTAATTCTTCCGAAAACAAGTCGAGACTTGGATCTTCCAGCATCTATTTCTCAGTTGGTCATTGACCCAATTCAGATTCAAGGTCTTTTCCAAACAGACACTCGAATTCGAAATCAGGGACTACCAGCGCTTGTCGACATTTCAACTGCTTCCATTACTTGTCCAGGACTCCAGTTGGAGGGCATGGGTACAAAGAGGGCTACGAGAAAACCTCTGTCGCAGCGTTCCCCAATGCTGCATGATGCCGTATTCACACCTTACATAAATTCAACTCCAGTAAATCCAATTAATGGAACGACCGCCCTGCTCGATATTATCCTGGACAATTCAGACAAGCCAGCAATAGAATATGTGGAATTTGTGGGAAGCCCATCTCAAGCTCTTGTGAATCACTTCAAGGAAATAGATTCGTTTAGAGCAGAATACTTGGTAAGCATCTTCGGTTTTTTTTAATTGGGACTTGGAGTGGGTTAGGTTTAATAATTAAATTTAAGTCTAACAATCATGACTTTCGTTTCAGGTGAAAAAGACGGCATATACCGAAAAGAATTTTAAAGATGAAGAATGGATTCAATGTAGAAAAAATGAGGGTACTTCGATAACTGCAATTGATTCGGAAACATTTTTGGAAGAAATCAAACTTTTATCCGCCAGTGGGACACGAGATGTTGTGGTGATCCATGCGGAATGGCTTCTAGACGTTGCTGTGAACTTAATTCCAAATAAAGGATTCGTCATTGCCCTGACCAATGGTGATCCTCCACTGAACATGCCCAGT
This sequence comes from Bilobella aurantiaca, assembly GCA_021029175.1. NCBI lineage: Eukaryota > Metazoa > Arthropoda > Collembola > Poduromorpha > Neanuridae > Bilobella > Bilobella aurantiaca. The sequence goes on along the minus strand of VYYI01000144.1, from coordinate 13,320 downwards.
GATCTTAAAATTATTAGTCTTCAAAAATTCAACGAAAAATGCGTATACTTATTGCGCAAGGTAAGACGTAGTGAGCTTGTTCACAAGAAATATAGTGTGCTAACAAGGAAATATGCTTTGTTTTGTCAGATGGAACAAGAAAAGGACGGTTTCGCAAGATCTAACATCGTGATATCAATAAGTACCTTAACCTACGAGTGGTTTGAACCGCTTAAGGAGGCAATGGGAAAGGCCGCAGTGGATCCTGGAATAAAAATTTTGTTGACAGCACAACCACAGGAACACGATACTGGCATAGTTGGTCTAGTTAAGTGTTTAAGAAAAGAGCCAGGAGGGAACTCTGTACGCTACGTGTACTCGCAGGGCCCCACATTCACCTTGAAGGACCCTCAAATACAAGACATTTTAGCATTGGATCTGGTTCATAACGTTGTTGACCAAAATGGCCAGCATGGACTCTTTCTGCACAGGGAACTCGTCCCCTTAAAACCAAAACCAGCAACTGAATTTTACCTGGACATGACCACTGAAGGTGACCCTCAATCCTTCGACTGGATTCAAGCCTCTCCCTTCGACCCACCGCAGCACACATTTCCTGTTCAAACGCATTTTGCCGCTTTGAATTTGACAGAAATCACTGAAGCCTCCCATCAACTAGTGCAAGGGCCCTTGAGGGACAGAACTAGAAAATTTACCATTGAATTTGCTGGAATTGACAATGAAGGCAGGAGGGTCATTGGAATTACCGATAGTTCTCCGGTAGCCTCAACAATCCATGCAAATTGCGATGGGTTTTTGGCGGAGCTTCCAAGTAATACGAGTTTGGAGGATGGCGTGACGCTACCGATGGCTTATTTGCCTGTAAATATTTTAATTACTTAAAATACTTTAAATACTTACAAATAAGAAAAATCACAGTTTGTTAATTTGTTACTTCTATTTCATTTCAGGCAATATATTCCCTGTTATTCCGCGGAAATCTACTTGAAGGCGAGAGTATATTTGTGAACAACGCAAGTACACCTTTAGGACTGGCTACAATTCATCTTGCCACTGCCCTGAACTGTCAAGTATATGTTGGCGCTTCAAATGAAGCTGAGCATCAACTTTTAAAACTTAATTCCGACGTAAGTTTGATATCATTACTTAACTTTGTAGGAATAAACTTATCTTTTTTTTTTGCTAATTAGATTCCGAAAGGAAATATTCTACTTCCCGAAGAGCCCTTAAGCGTGGATGTAATTCTTAACTTGGAAGCGCCTTTTGCCTTGAAACACTTTCATGTGACGCTTAAAAATAATGGAAGACTCCTCGACTTTGTTAATAATACTGAAATTCCTAAAAGTGGCTCAAACATCTCTGTACATAAAATAATTCCATCAGAATTGCTCCAGCAGAATCATCCCTTTCGTCTCAAAGTAGCAACCAAATTTCAGGAACTCTTAGCCGCTGGCGTTTTAAAGCCTATTCCAGCGGTTTGCTACGACAAGGAAAACGTACAGGAAGCCTTGCGTGGCCTTTCAAAGTCGGGAGAATTTCAAAATCGCAAAGTCGTTCTTCGCCTTGAGGAAGAGAATGCGAATGCGTTGACACAATTTCCCGAGCAAACTTTAGCAATGTCAAGAACATATTTCAATCCCAAGAAAGTTTGGATCCTGATTGGTGGACTAGGAGAAACCGGCATAGAAATGGTGTCCTGGATGATTTCCAGAGGGGCCAAAAAGTTCATTCTGTGCAATCGTTCTGGAGCTTCAAATTCCTATCAGCGCTATCACTGTGCCAATTGGAAGAAAGCTGGAGTTCAAGTACTTTGTCCTCCTACCGATGTCACAAACTACGAAGATGTCAGACGAGCATTCGAATTTGTCGGCAATGAAGTTGAGGGTTCGATTGGAGGCATTTTTAATCTTTCAATGGTCCTCCGGGATACATTCATCGAGTCAATGAGTCTTGCTGATTTTGAGGCAGTTGTAAGGCCTAAAGTTTTGGGGACCATCAATTTAGACAAGGCGAGTCGAAAATATTGTGGAGCAGATTTGGAGTATTTTTGCGTCTTTTCGAGTGTTACTTCTGCAAGGGGAAACGCAGGACAGACGAACTATGGCTTTGGAAACTCCATGACAGAGAGATTGATTGAAAAGAGAATTGCAGAAGGGTTGCCCGGATTGGCCCTTCAATTTGGTCCAATAGGAGACTTGGGATACGTAGAACATGAAATGGGGGGATCATCCGAAGACAAGGTCATCGTGGGAATGCATCCGCAGAGAATTAGGTTCGAATTATTCCATATTTATTAAAAAAAAAATATTTAAACATCAATCTAATAATTTGATTCCTTATAATAACAGATCTGTTCTAAATGCTCTGGATAAACTACTACAAGATCCCATTGGAATCAAGACTTCTGTTGTAATTGCCCAACGAAGATCAAATAGCGGAACTCAAGGAAAACTGAATTTGCTTGATTCGTTGGCCTCAATCCTAGGAATCTGTGATACGAAGAAAATGGATCTCACTTACAATTTAGGTCAATTTGGAATGGATTCACTAATGACAGTAGAAATTAAACAAATGATGGAACAGGGGTTCGGAATATTTATTCCAATTCAGCAACTCCGAACTTCAAGTATATCAGAACTACTTACGCTAGATAATAAATAATTAAATTACATGTTCTTCGTTTTAAGTATTAACACATTTCCTATTAATTAAGTTTCTTGATCTCACATTGGACTTATGTAAGGGAACTACAAAACTTTCTAGAGAATAGCGTACAATAAATAAAGCAGTATGATGATTGACAGAAACTCCGTTTTGTTCATTTCTTGCACGCTTATAATTTTCTAGATGTCATTAAGTCAGAGCTAATTATTCCAATATAATTTCGTCAACAGGCTTCTTGCTTTCCCCTTTCATCAAGGAAATGGATTTTTGCGCTGAAATATACTCCAATTTAGTTTTTATTCAATCAACTCCTCATGTATGAAACATACCTATAAGTTCTTGGCGTTGGATAACTGAAAATGATGGTAGTCGCTTAGCGGTTCCGGGGGCAGCAACGTCGTACCGCTTCAGAGGCTTTGAAGTATACGTTCTCTTCGGATTTGAAGTCTTCGGTTTGGAAATTTTCAGAATTTGTTCTATTAAGTCTCCGCCAGTGTTTGAACTTAGACCCCATGGCTCTTCAACTTTAACAAGTGCTTCAAGGCTTTCGGATGCTGATTCTAAGTTTTCTCTTTTAATTGGGACTGTTCCGTAACCACCCGCCAAATTGGAATGAGCCACATCGGGTGCAGTGGTAATGTTTTTACGTTCAGATACATCTGAAATGCATCTTAAGTTAAAACTCTTTGCTGACTAGAAATGACGATACAAAATAAACTCGCGTTTGAGTGCTACTACTTGTGCCCTCGGATCATGTCAAAGATGTAGGCAGCTTTTTATCAGCTGGGCACCAAACCGCTGCTATCATATTGATTTAATTTTATTTCACGTAACTTTTAATGTTTATTGAATAATGAGTTGTCCATATGTGCTGAAAAGCTGCCTACACCTTTGACATGATCCGAGGGCACAAGTAATAGATTAGAATTAAAAAAAAAATAATGAAAAAGACAACACGCAATGATGTACTCACCGCTGCGTTGTAGAGTAATGGCCGGATTTCCGCTGACATTATCAATTTCATTGCAAGAAGATACATCTTGCTCTTTGCTATATCCTGAAGATGGGGTTCCATGAACCTGATTTTCCAATGCAGCATCGTTGCAACCCTGCCTGCGACCATTGGGGTACGTGTAGTATCCCGCCGGAGCGTCTCTAGAGGAATGTTTTAGTATTTCATCAAGCGACGATTCCAATGTCTTCTGGGCTAAACTTGTGACAGATGACTCTGTGTTAGGACGTGGTTCTGAAGATCAAAACAAACCGTATGCTTTATACCATTAAGCAAAAATGCAGCTTTAATTGCGTACCTGTATCTGTAAATTCGATATGTGCAAAATTGCAACTTGATAACTGACTATCTTGAGTTGTTGGAAGTAATAGTAGTTTCCGATTTTTGAGGAGTGGTAGGACATCTGATAATCTTGGCATGGAATCTCCCACGTCTATAGATTTCGAATTGACGTCGATCTCGGGGATAAATCTGGCTTTCTTTTCTCTTGGTTCCTTTTCCTTAGCAGAAACAGAGGCCGGTTTCTTTAATTTCTCCATATTTTTGAGACAGCGTTTACCAAGGATGCCGATACGCCGTCGTGGCTGTCGTTCCTTAGGCAATGGCGTTACTATAACAGGAGGCTGAGGTTGTAAAGGTTGGATAGTTTCAACTTCGATGATATCTTTTCATATAAGAAACACATGCAAATAAGAACCTCACTAACAATTTAAAAATAGACAAATGCGCTGAAAACGTGTTTTCAGAAATACTACATGTAATGTGCTCTTTGAAAAATAAAACTTCTCCATTAGGTTTTAGTCTAGTAATTTAGTATTTTAAACGTCAAAATTTTAAGACTAATCGTAGCCCCTCATCTCAAAATTGGTGTTTGGTTCATGGCAGCATCATGAGCTTGGCGGCTTCACCTTACCCACATCCATTAGGTCTTGAGGAATGCCGTTAATTCGAATATTAGGTTCCTGTCCCAAATCAACATCGAAGTCAGAGCAAAGACCCCTCGGTAAAGCCATTTCATCTCCAGCTAAAAGAAAACCAATTATTTTAATAATGTATTTGAAAACGGAAATTCCAGTGCAATGTCCAGTTCCTTACCAAACTTCATATGGAGCCAACTACAGAGCAGGTCAAGTCTTCTCTGCGTTTTCTTCACCAATTGGTCCAGTTGGACGAGATCCATATCACTTCCACTGGACGACTTCCATTGACATTTATCTGTTGGGCCAGTACTCTCTGCCATTGAAATATTGTGTTTGAGTAATCGATTTGTAAATTAATTTCAATTTACGCAGAAGGTAATTAACTTTGCGAAAATTACTATTTAGTAATTTACTAATTTAAAAAACCAAATCATACCTACTTATTTTTGACAGCGTTTTATTCTTTTATTATTGTTTTTTTTTAATTATTTTGCTTGGCGCCATTACAAGGCTTTAAATATTGTCGAATTCAGCTATGCGATGTAATACTCGGATTCTAGAACCAATATCGTAACAAAATACTGAGAGAGCAGTAATGCTTATTGATAGTTTAATAATTTTGGGCCAATTAAATCAGCAAATTATTTACCCATTTTAATTATTATATTAAATAATGAGCAGTACTTAGTAAGTTAAACCAAAGTCGAAGTCCTGTGTATTATTTATCCACCCCCATCAGAATTGCCGTTGTGTATCCGAACGGTGCATTGCTCAATTTAAGCGTCGTTGCGGTTCCATTGGCCAAATTGTAAATGATATCTAAATTATTTGTAACTCGTCGAGTTGGATTGCTTCTGTATGGCTCAAGGAGTTCTATTTGTTCTGAAAGGTTTTCTTCAAAGTAGAGTTGCCCAGTGTGCTCCTGACCGTTGACATGGGCAGTGACATGGATGTGAATTGTTCGTCCTGGATACCATCCTGGATAAAGGCTATGGAAAATGACGACTCCATCCTCGTCAGTGTACTGCACCCCGCGCAAGAACGTATTGTTGTCCTTGGGAAATGCTTCGAAGATGCCGTCACCCTCTGGACCAATTAATGGCGGAAGAGTCGCGCCGATGAAAGAGGAGTATTCGCCCATGGCATCGCAGCTCCAGATGTCAACTGGAACGTTGACCAGCGGCTCGCACGTCGTGAAGTTTAGAACGGTTATGGCCAATTCAATCTGAACTCCTGGCTTCCCCTCGGTTATGTTACGGCGAACGGCCATGTCTGATTTCAAAATTTAAAAATAATTACAAATGTCTTTCTTATTTGATTTTCCATTGATCTACAAATAAAACTAAGGAACTCCATATATCAAGTTGAACTCCTAATTACATTAGTTAATATTCAAGCAGTGCTACTATATTTGTGATACTGTCTCAGAATATAATACGGAAAGTTTTTCCGAACGGTTTCCTGAATTCATGATGCTTTCATAAAAACAAGCTTTAATTGCACAATTACCTTCAACGAAATAAGGCCCTTCTGTACTCTCCGGAAACAGAGTACAGACGACATGATCTTGAGCGGTCGCCCGGTGTGCACACCTTGAGCTAGACTCGGCTGCCGCAGAACAAGTCAGCAGCCCAACACAAAATATGACTACAATTAAAAGTCTCATTTCGAAAGTGCGTTCCAAAAAAGCTTTATTTTAATCGGATGCTTCTCAAATTTGTTGAATTTGTATTCTTCCTGGCCATTTATATAGGTCACAGATAAGTTGACGAAGCGTCGCCAGACACGTTGTCCTGCTCTTGAAGAGGATTTACGTGCTCCAACCGCTGTAGCCATCAGGGGAGCTGTCAACCGTGCGTACTGGACAAAGTTATTTGGATAAAATTAAGTTTTGACGTAACCAATCATTAACAGTAGTTGATATTATTACCGTTATTTTGGTTAATGAAATGTGACTGACATGCAAGATACCTTGACCGAAATCTAATCATGCTCTACATATTTGGCACATTTTGCTTTTAGCCTCACTGTAATCATCATGATTGTTATATTGTGAGATTTCTGAATAAATAATCTTGAATGAGGTCATTATCAAAGTGTTAAATAATTTAATACTCTTCCAGTAGGCAAGTGAGTAGATTGTCACAGAAAAATGTAAAAAAAATGATTTGGTTAGAGATGGTAAAAAAGACAAGGTTTATGGACTACTGGCAATAATCATCTTAGCATTTTCTTCAACTTCGGCTGCATTTGGTTTAAATTTATGTTTTCTAGCATTAATATATTTTCGATTTGCAATTACTACCGCTTGGGCATCTTCTTGAAGAATTTGATGAACTTCTTCCAGAGATTTTTCCGAGAGCTCAATAGCATTTAATGAAGACGTTTGAAGAAATGGACGATTTCCTACTGTTTGAATCCAATCTTCAGGTTTAGGGACTCTGCTGCCGATAATCATTCGTATCTCGCGTTTGATCACTTTGCAAAAGTCGTCCAATGGCTAAAGAAAAAAAATCACAATAAAAGTCTAGTTTTCATTAAAAGCCTTGGCATTGGGAGATAGGGAAGTGAATTGACTACTTGTCGGTGTACCTCTGATGACTTTTTTCTATTCAAATCTGCATGTGATTTACAATTTCCAAACTAATTCACATAATTGATTGACTTTTATTTGGTTTGTAAAATTGAAATTGTCCGGATTATTATTCGATTTTCAAAAAAAAATAGTAAATCACCGGGATATGGCTATGACAAATAAACGCTTGAATGATTGATTCTCATTTAACCACTTGAAATCATAACTGTTAGTACAACACATTATGAATACGTTGAGAAAAGTATTGCAAGCAACTAATTTATTAAGTGATGAAATTATTCATTCATTTTGTGTCGATTCGGGTATTTCCCGCCCCTCAGGTTTTTAATGTCATACAACACAAGGACTCGAAATGATAATAATGAAAATGTTGGATTAAATAATAAACGCTATTTACGAGATCGTTGTCATCATATCCAAATGGATTTTCGATTTCCCATCCAATACCAAGTATTCCAAGTAGAGAGAACGACGCGAGTGAAACTGCTGGAACGGTCCACCAATTCAAATCATTGACTAATTGGTATGGAAGTGCCAGAAGGTACAGCCAGACGCAGAACTGAAGATGAACAGAATATGCTAATGGAATTGGCGTACGCAATATTCGTTCGAATCCAGTCAGACACTCCGTGAGGGAGGTTAGTGCTAAAATATTGATAAATACAGTCAAGTACAGAAGCCAGACGCTCTCCTAATATTCAAGAATTCGCAATTTTTACCGCTGTGCATTGTAGAAAGTATCGCAGACTCAATAACGCCACGAGAATTGACGCTGCTGAGATATGTAGCAATATAGTAAGACAGCTCTATTGGAATGTTTGTGGGCGTTGAGTAGTCGTGGGCCGTTAGTCTGAATGATTTAAATGATGCCCCTCGGCGGCCATTTTGTTGTGCATCTAAAGGACGATTTGAAGATGGAGTTGAGAAGCTAGGGAGATGTCCAATGAGGTCCCTCAAGTCTTCATGGTCATACGAATACTCTTCCCTTAAGTAGTGCTTTGTCGCTACTGGAAAGGCTACTAGAATGTTAATTACTTGATTTCTTTTCAACGACATCTTTGGCCGACGTCTCTTTGATCCCTGTCCAAATCCCACGCGTCAAAGTTCGGATATTGTTCGTCATCTGCGACCAAAGCCTCCGCCCTTCCCAGTACCTACAAAGTAATCAATAAGCACCTTCTCATAGACGTAAAAATAGTGTAATTCCCAATTCTGACTCAACTTTTTTTTTTGCAAGGTCAAAAGGTCATGGAAATTTTATGAGCGTAGGGTGGAATTGTTTCAAGTTAATTCTCCTCCAGACAAATCCACCTCAATTTTTTTTTATTCTTTATATAGAATCTAAGTTGCATTGCATGCCACGTCAGTAAATGTCATTTCGTTCCACATTCAGAGGGGATGAAGGAGAATTTTTGGAAGGTTGGAACATTCGACTTTAGCAAATATCCCTGGGAATAAAATAAATGCATTCTGTCTGTCATGCAAAAAGAATGTTTAACAATGAGAAGCCTTGCTAAAGAGGGAAGCACACTTGACAGCAGTTTTTTTGTAGTTGAAAATTAAAATAATTAATAGCCTCTACGGGTATTAAGCTTAGGCTGAAATGCTAACAAATTACTTATATTTACTACGCAAGCGCACAGTGAATTCTTACCTGTCGTAGGCCGTATTTGTTCTAAACACTAAAAGTAAGCCGGTGACCACTCCCAATATGGGAATGAGCGTTTGCTTGAACTCCATTTTGAAGCCAGGGACATATTTTGTGAATGGACACGATGGCCGCGGTGTAGAACACAATTAGAAGGACTTGCCACCAAATCCTTACTATCACAGTACCCTTAATACGCAGGTACCACAAGTCCATTTTAGGCATTTTGAAGAAAAAAAATTCACCAGTTTTGTGGAAGTTTATATGAAGATAACTGATAGAATGAAGGCTTTGCAGCACAGCGGAAGTATTACTTGGGACTGAATCTTGGGATTTAGTAGCTTACCTGAGCACTTTCCTAATGCAAATACAACTTTACTTTATTATTACACCACGCCACAAGAAAACCACTGGTACTGAAGCGTGAGGTGGGATTTCCTTTATGGGTCGATTTAAAATGACAAAACTCCACCGCTTTTTTCAACTTACAGCGGCACTGAATCTCTAATGAACCACGCAACTTTGAAGCGATTTATTTATGAAATTGGTAAATATTTCAAAGCGATTTTAGCCAAACATATCCATTAAATTCGTTCATATCACTGACTGGAGTAGTACCATCACTATTACCACCCGAGAGAAATTCTAAGCTAATATTTGATACTTTCAATGTGCCTTCAGAAAGTCGTCTTTTTTTTTTATCCAAATCCTGCCATCCAAATTTATAATGACGAAACATTATTTGAATATCTTTTAACATGCGTATCTAATTAAATAGCAAGAAAGACTGAGAATATACAGGTGAATATGAATCTGTCCAGTTGGGCCTCCTTGGTTCTCCATACTACTCTCCGTTGTTTCGTGCGTCATGTCACTTACCGTAGTGGCGTTAGTAACTGGTACACCTGCAAAAATTAAGAGTAATTCCTTGAAAAATTAATCTGTGGACAAGTTAGGTAGTAGTTTAAAATACTTTTGGAGTTGTCGGATTTTGCATGTTCCTGTGACGCCTTATTTTCAGTGACATTGGCCCTGGTAATTGGTTTCTCTGTAGAATTTCCCATTGCTAAATTCATTGGATGATCTCCTATTAAATTTTCTGGGCTTCCGATTGTTCCATTTTTGGAAATTAGCTTGTCATCTTCTTTCGTCAAATCCAAGGATTTGCCCTCTCGTGTCCCATTGGTGAATGGTGCAGAGTCAGAGCTATTTGTTGAAGATTGGGCAGAAGGTGTCGAGTTAGATCCAGTAGTATTTGAATGGGAAATTTGAATATTCGCTATTGCCACTACTGACATTTTTGTGGTAGTAGAGATTGTAGGCATTGTTGCTTTCAGCGTTGCATGTTGCGTTGATTCCGAAGTTGAATTTGTGGCGTTTCCACTGGAGTTCGGGGTAATTACAGTTCCATACTTGATAATGTCGCTTACAGGAATCGACTCAGGGTTTACCGCCCCTTTACTTGAATAATTACAGTTTGTAGGCGGTAGGGAACTTTCAACGTCAATTGGAGACACAGTTACCGAACTTACGGTAACAAACGTATAAAATAACGCTAGAATAGAAATAACTCTTCTACTAACACGATTGGAAGCCATTGTACATCCAGGAAAACGAAAATACATTTGAAACAACCTGAAGTATCGCTGAAAACGAAATGAGTAGAGATTGTTTGTTGAGGCCCTTGCGAAATACTTTAAAGCTAGTTTTGACCATGGAATAATTTGGAGAGCAATTAGACCCCAATTATGAATCATTATAATCCTTAAGAGGCAGTTTTTGAATTTTAAGATTTCTTGGCATTGAATAAAGAGTTTGTCTTTGTGCAAGTATGCAGTACAATAATTATTGAGAAATAGATAAATTAGTATTGGTTGACTGGAGGAACTTGACTAGCTTCATTTTAGCGTGAAGCACAATTTGCATTATATAGAGGCTAAATGTTTTGCAAGAAACAATTTAGAACTCTAACACTGATGAGTAATTTTGCAATTTTAAATTAAGAGCCATAGTCTTTATTATTACGATATTCAAGTGGATATGATGCGAGCACTAGTTCATTTAAGCGTGTACAATTCTAAAAACAATAAATTCTATTTTCATAAGTAAATGTGTATCCTTATTCTGAGAATCGTTTGCTGTGCTGCTGCTCATTGTAACAGTTTTGCAAGCCAAGAAAATACAATCGTTGTCAGCAATGGAAGTGGCAGCGACGGTCCAAATGCTGCCATATTTCTTCCTCCTTGATTTGTTAAAATGATGTAAATATACATTTAAAACTGAAATTAGACATAATTTTTACTTCATCATACCTGCTTCTGGTTCAGAGCTTGGCTCTGGTTCTCCTTCCGGTTTTGGCTCAGACTCGCTTCCCTTTGCGCTTAGAGCCGTTGTCGCTTGTACGAAGCAAAGCGAAATGAGGGCAATAGTAAAGACTAGAACTCCCAATTTTGACATCACGAACAATTTCTAAACGAAAATCGGATTATGTATGACCGACTGAAAGTTAGTGTTAAGGATGCGTGTTGCGGTTCCTGTTTAGGTAACACGTTGTAAAATTTCCAAACTTTCCCGGAATCTTTACTACTCTTTGAGCTACGAATTCGACTGTAAGTCAAATGCAGCAATTAAAACACTGTCAATAGAGTTGAAATAGTGAATACTCTAATGATTCTAATACTCTAATACTCATTTTAGACAATTCAAATCGATTCGCTAATCATCAACTTATTGTATGCGAAGCCATTTTACTTGATCGGCACTTGTATTTGGTTATCTCTCTATGTAACGTGTGGTTTTGATGTGTGAATAATTTGACTAAATTATGGGATTGGCTTGAACAGGAAAAATGGAATTGGAAAGTATAGAGGACATGTTTTGCCATTCCTGATTGACACTTGGTAATTTCGTTTTAAATTTAAGAAAAAACGGCCATTTTTCAGCATTTCTTGAACCTGAATACTTTGTAGGCAATTGAAGAAGTTGGAATTGCGGTGCATTTTGGCAAATAACTTTGCCTTTATGATTGACAGACTAGTAATTGCATTGCATTATCATTCTTCATCATTTGAACTTTATTAGGCCGCTTAGAACTACCCTTGTATTTCGAAGGTTTTATTAGAAAAATATATCAAAAATACTGTGATTGGTACTTACATCATTAGTACGCACTTTGTAGATCTAAACTCTCAAATAACGTTTTAATCAAGTCACATATATGGAAATAAATAATATGGGATTTGTGGTTTTTAGTGTTGATGTAATCGACAAGGGAAGTCATCCCTTAAGAAATTCGACTTGATTTTTATCGGAAATGCATTATTCAACGTCAACCTTCGGAAGTGGGTTACCCTATGGCCAAATTAGAGCAATTCTGTGGGAAATTTTTATGATTGTGCTTTTATCAAAAGAAAGTTCTAATAAAACATAAAATGGCCTCTGAAATCTTGATGTATATTTAGGTTGTTGATAACGTCGGCTATAGTTTAACTGCCCGCCCCGACACTGTGGTTTCACGACACAATTGAAAAGGTGAAAAGTTGAAAGGCCCTTGCTCCATTTTCCTCATCATTTATCAAACGACTCCTTAGCACGCAATTTCCCCATAATAACAACGATGCCTTATGCAAATCCTGGTGAAAGTAGCAGGAAGTAAAAGCATATTTAATCTATAAGTACCCGGAAGAACTTCCCCTTTAATCCAGCTGCTCTGTATGAGCCTGTAATACTATGTAATACGCCCAAAATATTAAAGAAAAGTAAAATCTAGGCAAATCAAGTTAAATAGTAATGGGAAATTTACAAGGTAAATGCTAACAATTTCAATAATCTTCTCAAGGAAAATTGTCAAATTAACATAAACGTTTACTAATGTTCATTCGGAAAAGGAAAGTTGCCTTAAATTAAATAATTTGTAAATAACTTGTGCGGTTAACGTTTAAGTCCTTAAAGTGACGGGTTCCAAAAACTAACTAGATTATAATAGTAAAAGTAGAATAATTAACTCTAAGTCCGCATTACGTTCATAAATCGCATTAATATATTAGTTCGACCTTGCATTGAAATTGTTTATTGTCCATTGCATTGCAAAATGAGTAAAAATATTATAATTTAAAAGGAAGTCACCCTTCAATTGTGTTTATTTCCGTAGTAGTGGTTAAACCAAGCTTGGTACGTTAAATAGTAGAAACCAATACTTCATACTAATGACTTCTAAGCACAAATTAAGGTACATTTGGATATGGTACAATGCACATAGAGGAAGTATACCTTGAATTTCACACGAAGTTATGTTATGTTGAAGCATTCCGTAAAAACAAGGGACAAGATCTGTAGAAACAATGCGAGGTAATAAAAATAATGACCCAGTTTCTTTAAAAGAAATTGGTTGTCAATCACAAAAAGCCAATATCATTGTCAACTGTATGATTTGAAGCTCAATTACGGCGTCCTTGCTACTTGATAAAATCATTGACAGATT
>VYYI01000143.1:0-46345 GCA_021029175.1 Bilobella aurantiaca | reverse complement strand
TGATTCTTGTAAAATAATTCAATGTTATTTTAACTGATTGCTTGCTAAAAAATTCCTTATGGCGTACTATTTCAAGTACTAATTGCTTAAGGACGTCTACTTAAGTAATGACTTGATATTTTATTCATAGGGAGTTTATATAAATGAAAAATCAAAATTGAGCTGAAATGTCGATAACTGAGAACAATAGTACGACTAAAAACGTCTCTCTTTCTTAAAATTTTTTTTTTTAGTTTTTTTTTTAATTAAAAATTATAAAGTTCAAATTTTTAATTTTCTAAAAAAAATCCTGGATGCATTTGCTGTATTGGATAAATGATTGGATGATGAATATTAGAAACTTTCTCTTTTTAATGGTAAAATTCAGTCATACCTTTGTAAATGGAGGTAAACAGAGAAACGGGTATCCAAAAGGTGGTCTAGTGAACATGCGCTCAAGCGATGCGAGACCCTCTGAATTCGCTTGAAGGTGTCCCAGTCGTGAATTGAGCATGAGGTCAAATGGTGGGGGCAGAAATCCGTTGCTGTGATTGGGTATCGACGACGCCGGCATTCCAGACTGATGAACAAGTGGAACCAATGACGAATTATGCGTTCCTCCAGGGAAAGACGCTGGAAATCCGGTTGTGGCAAAATGCATTGGAAAAAGCTGTGGCCGCTGGTGGAAGTTGGACGAAATCAACGAGGCAGGTGATTTTGGAGAAAGTTTGGGTCTGTGGGGGGATGGTGGGGGTGATCCACCAGAAGATGCATTTGAAGACTGCTCATCTTCTTGCTCTTGGTGGGTTCGGGGTGTAAAGGTGGGGCTGGTGCTGCTAGTGGGTTCTGGCGGGGAAGACGAACCGGACGAAGGCGGCAAAAGGCCGTCATTGTGTCCTTCTCTGAAATTTGAAGCAAATAGGGACATTTGACGACGGAGGGTTGAATTTCTAGGACCACGCTCGTGTTGAACGGCTAAAACAATTTTTTAAATTGTATTTTAAAAACTGCTTTATAAACAACATTTTTTTTGTGACAATACTTCCTTACCATCCTTGTTCATTCCAGCTTCGCTGCATTTTCGAAGTCTGCAAGCCCTACACTGATTCCGATGTGTTTTGTCCACAGTGCACCGTCCTTCGCTTTTGGCACGGCACACATATTGTCGATTTCTTCGAATTGAGCGCTACGCAAAGAAGCAACAACGTAAAGTTTCCTGAAGTCAAGAACTATGAACTTTTTCTACTCTCTCCTACCTTGAAAAATCCTGCACATCCATCGCAAGCAAATATTCCGTAATGTTTTCCTGAAGAATGATCTTGACAAACTTTGCAAGGGATGTCATACAATATTCGACCTGCGAGAAGGAAATATTGTTTAAACATGGCAAAAATTCTCAACCTTATTTCAAATTCTGTAGTTCATAATTACTCCTACTGACGTTTTGCATCATTTAAAATTATTTCTATTCATCTAAGGATCAAAGGATCCATGTAAATAAAATTTTTGTGATACTGATTTCGAGATGCTAAGATGCTGAATTAAAAAATCAATTTCATAAACAAAAATGAATTTTCAGCATCATATCCGAGAATTCAAAAGGTAAACGTAAACACAATATTTTAGAAAAAAAATCTTGAAGAAATTGAAAGGATAAAGAAGGGTGGAAAATGAAAGGCGTTTTTTAAACTTCCTGTATGGGCACGTGCTAAATAGCATCTCAATTTCAAACAAAGAAAAGATCAGAGAGAGGGAGGCGTTTTAAATCCAAGTGTTTAAGCAAAGTCATTCTGTTTAGAATACTGTGGGATGATATACTGTTTTCAGGGATCAAAACACTGTTACCCGGAGATCTACCTGAGAATAGGTAGTAATGATGCGACTGAGTTCTAAACCGGAAGTGAATGAACAGTGAACCGAATCACGCAAAAATCCGGGTAATGATCCTAATACTCCGTTTCATAACTGACGATTAGTTTAAGAACCGGAAGTAGGATCTCATCCCTCATCCTCACCAAATCAGAAGAGGAAGTAATCATTGGGAAGTGACATGCATGGACAAGGGATGAGATGCTGTTCCGGCATTTCCGTGTCAGATGGACCTTTTTACGAGAAATCATCCCCCTCACACAGAAATCATCCCTTACGAGAAATCATCCCCCTGTGAGGTTAATGGGAAGAGAATAGAAAGGGAAAGTGGATCTCTGACCAGATCAAGTGGATCCGTGATCCACTTTCCGTGCCATATGCTTCCCTACTTCCTGTACCTCATGAAATATGACTCAGTGACAGATTCTGGATGATAGGTAAAACGAATCAGGAGGCGAAACTTATCCTTGTTTTGCATCTGAGCAATTAAAAATTACTTTTTGAAACGGCATTTATTCAACCTTGACACGCATTTTAGGCAGTGAAATTTATGCTCAAGGTAAATGCCAATAGGGGATGAGGGATGAGTCGGTGAAATGATTCAGAGGGATGATCAGGAAAAATTACACGAGATGAAGGAAACCGTGGGAAAAGCACCCAGAAATACTGCGGCAATCGTAAAAAATTTTTTTTTATCGATTTTGGGCTTAATCGGCATACGCATAATAATAAATAGCGCTTAATATTACGCATACCTTCCAACATACAATTTCTGAAACGTTTTCCGATGCGCTTTAAATTAAACAAATGAACGCTTAAGATAATGTCATAATATTAAAAATAAACTTCATTTTAGAAATGTCAGGACTTTAGAACTTCAAACATTTTTGATTTCTTTTTATAAAAATGAAGGGGAGACCCTCTCAGTGAAACATACAATAAAACGAGACTTCAAAATAAATATTTGTGAGATTTGTGATTTAAAAGTCCAGAATGCCGAATAAAATTTTTTTTAAATCTCTTCAACTAAAATACATTTTCTGAAATGTAATTAAATTTAAAATCATTTGCGCTTGAGCTAGTAAACTTATAATTCAAGCAGATTAGTCAAGCTTTGGTTAGCTCTTAATTTAAATAAGTAAAATAAGTAAACTTACTTGAACTTTGTGACACTTTTCCAAGGCGAAGATCCATGATTCCGAAGAAAAGACTTTGAGAATAATTCAAGTAGTGGAATAAGGAAATACTTCCAAGGCTCTCAACTTTCACCCAATTTGTGCTTTGAGACTGTTACAGGTTAATTGATACTGCGGAGCGATTTCAAGATTTTGACTCATTTAGCCGTTCCAGCGAACTGACTGAATTTTTAATCCTCTTCTTGATTTTTGACAATAACAAACAAAAGGGACTTCAATGTGGTCGGTCATAACCTAAAAGTGGCAAGGCACTTCCATGCTGCTCCTGTTTGCTTTGGTTCTATTTCAGAAGGGCCCCCCAGACCCTCTGCCAAGTCACCCCTTCAAGGGTCTCGTCCGTCTGCACCATTCTCTATTATTTCTGAACTTTCTCCAACACAAAATATACAAATACGAAAATCTCATCTTTCAAAAGAGCGACCAATTAAACATGATGAAGGAAATTTTTTTCAGGATTGTTTACAAGAATTAACTTGTTTAATATTCAAATTTTTTAATTTAAAAGAATTTTTAGCTGCAGGTTAACAATTCTTGATGAGTTACACTATATGAAATTAAAGTAAAAAGCTGACAAAAAAAAATCATTACCAACTTATATAATTTTGACGAATAGGTTTGTAACTTTAATAATGTTTTCTTTGAAATAGCATTTGTGCAAGCAGAAATCAATCGCTGAAATAATCGTTGGCCAAGCCGAGGTTTTCGTTTTAGTTGATCGTTGTAAAGGTATCGTGAGGATTTGATGATTTCTAAAGCGCCCTTTCGCCCCGTTGTGATGGGGCTGGGCTTGAGGAGTGGGAAGGACCGGGAGTTGTGAATTTCTAGATGTGAGCCCTCAGTGAGCCCTTAGCAGATGGAAAGGGCCCCTTCCTTTCATTGGTGGGATGTGGATGAATAAAAAGACTCGGAATTGAAATCAAATCCCAAAGTCCCTTCCTCCATTGAACTTAAGGCTAACGTCATCAAGTCCCCTGCCTACGACCCAGTAATCCCTCTATTGTTTGATTGCCTTTTTTCCACAAGCTCAAGCGACAGGATCCTTAGCGCTCCTCAGGTTACGCTCTCGACAAATTGCCCGCTTGACAATACGTCCACATCCAGCCAATGGGTGCCTTTGGCACAATGTCAATTCCACCGTCTTCTACTGTCAAGCTTGACCAAGCTCAGGAGGATTGTTAAAATCAAGAAAAAACAATTTCTGAACAATTTCTAAAAAAGAAGAAAGTAAAAAAAAAACGATTTGTGTTTTCACCATTGATGACTAAATATATTTCAAAGTTTAAAATAATTAAATAATTAATTAAAACTAAGCTTTCATCGTTTGTGGCCTTCAAAAGAGCAAATGGACCCTTATTGGGATGACATTGAGTGACACGAACATGAGAATATGTCATTTGCCAGTTTTAGAAAAAAGACAAAGTAAAAATTTCGGAAATATGAGCCACTTCCCTTTCAAAAACGGAATTTTGAGAACACAATTAGAGCACAGTTTGACCTCTGGATTCTATGGTCGACCTTCTCTTGTCAACTTTTTGTTCAAGTTCATTTTATACATTTTTAGAACATGCGTACCACTTAAGAATTTTATTTTTAGCGCTCTCAATAAAATTGGCTTTAGATTTAAAAAGTTCAAACTCTTTTGAATGATTTTAATTTTTTTTTTTCTAAAAATTTTTAGTAAAGAAATTGCAAGTTTGTGTTATAAAAATAGTTAAGCGATTTGATCTGTGCCTCTTTATTCAGTATTTCTGAAAAATCTACGTTATTTTGTGAAGCTGCTTTACAACAGTACAGTTAAAGCTCGGGCCTGGCTTTCCCTTTCCCTTTGTTGGGACTCGAAGTCTCTTATTATAATGAAGCGGAGGCCTTAAGGTGCGAAGAGGGTACTTTAATAGACTTCCAACGACTTTTAAGTCCACCTTAAGACACGGAGACAATGGTCACTTAGTCTCCCGGTCCCTTGGAGAAGCCTTGTTGGTTTTTGGCGAGAAAGGGCCGCAAATGATGCGTGAAATAGGGAGACGTGCCCTTTGCAATTGTTCAATTGGAATTAATCCCTTCTCTGCCCACTTCAACAAAAACAGCACCTTTCTCAAAGGCACAAAATGAATTTGAGCCTCTTTTTGGAATTCTTCTTCAAGTTTCTGCAAGATTTTTTTCTTTGGAGATACAATCTGCCTCCAACTAAATACTGTCCGTCAAATTCGTCCGGGGAAAACGAATAATGGAAAACAACAAAACTTTCAGTTCGGCCGGCTTCTATGAGTCTTAAGGGCTCTCAAATCATTTGGGAGCCCTTAAGACTTTCGAGTTTCTAGTTTCATTAGGCAAAATTAGCGTCAAAAGATTTTCAGCCGAAAAATTCTAGCAAATTGGGCTTAATTTATTGACTAGATGTAAAAGGGTGGGTCGTTTCAAATGGGTTCTAGGTGGTATCGATTGGGTCACAATTTTGAAAATCGTTTTTTTTAATCTTTTGAATTTTGAAATTGGAGCTGTGGGAGACATTGCCTTCATAAAGGACTTCCTTTGGACTACTCCCACTCAAAAACGTCTTTTGATTTTAAGTAGAGCTCAAATGACGATTCAATTATTGTTCATTTTTCTAAACCTTTTCTTTTCATTTTTGAATATTTTTTGAAAAGGGTCCTCCGTGAGAAAGTCGGAACAATTCACACTCAGGTGGAAGATCAAGTTTCTAAAATTGAGATTCTATAAACTAAAATTTGTAATGTTAAAATTTAGAACGCTGATCATAATCGTCTACCTGTAGCAATAGGATTGGGTGGCTGTAAAATAAGAAACACTTCCTGCTCCATTGTATGTCTTTTTGAGTATCAACATCTCCGTTCAAAAGCGTCTTGATTTTTTAAAGATGAAGTGAAATTTCTTTTAATCGAAAATCCAAAAATGAATTTGGAACAAATTCTAACGTAAACCTAAACTTAAAAAAGAACAGAATACAAACAGCTCTACTTGGATATAATTAAACTAAGATTTAATTTCTCTTTTTGTGTTTTAATTGATTTATGGGCCACCAATTCGGAAGTTCTAAGATTTTGCAATTTCAACTGTTATACTTTTCATACTGTTATGCTTTCAACTTTTATAAAAATATTTATAAACCCTTGGAATCAAAATAATCTAACTTGGTTCTTCACTTAAATTAAAACTAAAAATTGCGTAAACATAATCAACATTGCATTGTATAGTTGTACCAATTCGACAAGGTTCACATTTAAACATTGTGTGTAATTTTTCCTTGGTTCAAATAGGACCTAGGTGTATTTGGGAAGATGCATGCCGGTAACTTTGTTCAAACGATGGTGAGCCCTGCGCCGCATTTTCCTTTTTGAAATGCCCACAATGTAAACAGTCTCATTTGGGCCATTGGTGACACTTGAAGTATGTTTCGGTGCCGAAGGGGGTTGTTGAAGTGGCTATTATTGCAGGAACCACCGAAAATAGCGTTGAAACAGTTCTCACCCCAGATGAATGAATGTGGCCCTTAAGTGTCTCCTGGAGTGGCGAGTCCTGGAGTCGTCTTCCCATGATTTCTGCTTTCTGCTTTGTGCCTCCGTCGCTTTTCAATTGAAACTCTAAATTATAAAAACGAATTGAAACGACTCTTCAATCCAGCATCCCCTGTATATTGTCACGGTCACGACGTCGATGACCTCCAGGACGCCGTGCCCGCGACACCGATAGGTTAATTAGTCCGTAGTCACATTTTATGGCAGACGTGTGTCTGCGATAGTTAGTCGTTATCATTTGTCCCTAGCGTAGAGTTCATAGAGTTTGTATATTTAGGATTTAGGTGACAGTTCCCATTTACGATCTACAAAAAGTTTTGGCTTGGGCTGAAAAGAGTGTCACTCATGAAAAGATTCGGAATAGAAAAAATACAATTTTACAGAGCGGTCCAAATTAAACATTTGAAAAAAAAAAAATTTATTAAGCTATTTCAGTTACTACTTGAATTAATTCATTTTGATTTTGATTTTGATAATTAATTTAACCACATATTCACAACTACATTTCACAAGATCAAAACTTCAAACCTTAACTTTTAACTTTTCATACATGGGCGTTTTAGTTAATTGGCAATTAGCATTGGATTATTAAAAGTTTTTTTTTTATTTCAGCAGGTCCGAGTATTAAAATAGAATTGAAATGATTTTGAAGTGGTAATTTAGTGAATGGGTAAATAAGTGGGTGTGAGCGAGCAGCGGTGGCAATACAAAAGCAAAATTTTAAACTTTTAAAAAGCGGAACGTTTTTGAGGGGCGAACAGTTTGCATAAATAAAAATTTCAAATTGTCAACCTAAATTATTTCCATTTCCATTGTTGTGGAGAGGACGCGTGACTGGGACGGACAATATGTCCACAAATCATATTCATAATTATTAGTCAGTATTCCAGCCAAGGTACCCTTGAGGTTACCTTCAAGTACCCCAAGCAGTGTGAGCGGTAGAAGGACGATAGCAAAGCCTTTCTCCATTTCATTGTTGTCCAGGACTTGTAGGCAGCGTCTCCTTATTGTTGTCCAGCCCTCAATTATCCATGATTACTTCATCATGGGATTTTAATCGCCTGGTTTAATTCACACAATCAAATGAGGGCTAATTCACTAACCACCAATTTCAGTGACACCCTTTTTAATAGTGGGAAAATGAAGTACCCCTTTACTTTTCTTTTTTTAAATCAAATTCTAAAGACACATTTTGACCATGTTTGGCCGTTTAATACTTCTTCGAAATCGATTTATGAGACAAAAGAATCGTTTAAAGTTAACAGTGACGCTAATGCTGTCATTTTATTTTACTGTTGCTTTTGGCTTAAATAGCAAACTCTAACTCTAAGTATTAATTCAATGTAAAATTAATATGCTCAAACTATTTCTGAACACAAAGCAAGTAAATAATGTACTTAAATGTTAGGGTTGATAATTTTTTTTTTAAATAATATAAAAAAAAATTTCTCTGTTTTTTCTAGTACGAAAAGTGACATGAGGGATGAAAATAATGTTCGGGGTTCCATTAGAGTTTAAAAATTGGGTGTTCTTAGCGGTAATTATTTGTCTTAATGGAAAGATCACTCTGTAAATTAGGCAGCGGTGGAGGTTTGTTGTGACTGTTGTGAAATCGAATGGCTCCCTTCGGTTAAGCGTCAGATGTTGGAAGGGCTGAAAAACAAGCTGCCAGGTCAAGGGGGTGTTTAAGGGACCCCGATGGCCAGAAGATGATCTTCAATTGTCCAAATGCACTGATCCGTTCCTGAGATTAGGCCCAAATAAGCCCTGCCTTTTAGTCTGACTCACTGACTCCCTTCAATCTCAGGGGTCGTAGTCACCCTAAGCAACAAAGATGGAGGCCTGGGACAAAGAAGGAGCTTCTGCTTCTTGATTCTACCTGGAAGGCCCTCTCCCGAAGGGCTCTTGAGCCCTGAATTATGCATAATGGACTGCCTAATGGGACAAGGGTGAGTCCCAGGCACCTACAACCGCCGAACAATACCTACGGTATGTCAGGGTCCAGGGGCCCTTGGGTCTTTTGAGGGGACTTCATCATGAGGTCTATTAGTCAGTCAGTCATGTCACGTCCAGGGATTTCTTTTGTCGGAGGGACAAGTCGCCTTCCCAGCTTCCTTTCACCAAGCTTTTCAGTTTTCAGGTTCCATTCATCTCAATTTCGGAAAAACAGGAAAGGAGCCCTTCAATTCATTACACCGTTGAAAAAAAAAAGACCAACAGAAATTTTTACAAAAAAAATTATGATTTTTGTTCAAAACTCTCTCCTTTAAAAGTATCAAATTAAAAGAAAATGTCTTTTTTACACTGGGACTAGATGAATTAAAAAAAAGCTGACTTTCGTTTTAGGATGAAGAAATTGGAGATTTTAAAGCAGCATGAAATTTAAATTCCTACTTTTTTCATTCAATTTGTTTTAGAATTCTGTTTCCAAATTGAAACGTAGGCAAATCAATCTAGTATGGGCTACTAATTAAACGTAGGACTGATTGAGAATACTTGAAACGCTGCCGATGCTGACTCTTTTGATATTCGACTTCAATTGTAAAGTTGAAAAAAAAAATCAGAGCTGCATAGAAAAATTTGAAAGGATCTTCTTTTTCAGAGCGATGAAGTTCCCATTGATTTTTGCTTAAAAATCTCTCAATGAGAAACGAATCTCTGAATAGAAGGATGCGTTCGTTTGCTATCTTCTAAAATCATCGCAAGAATCCTCTGTACTCACTGTTCCATGAAAAGGTAAAAGCTATCACCTTTCCCTTGCATTCACGGCCCTAACGACAGAGATCCACTTAACTCTAGGCAATTCAGCCAGGGATCACTAATTCCCTTCCATCAAACAATTGACAACTTTTCAAACCTTCTATTTGTTTCTCATTTGCCTTCTGGCAAATTCCCATGCTCAAGAACATAACTGTAACATAACGTTTAGAACACTCTGTACAACGGCCGCCATGTAAAGCGGCAATCTTGCCGCAGCGGTTTACGTTTTAATTTCCAAAATCAAGCTTAAATCACGACGTTTTTTCGTACATTTAAATCTCTATTCGCATCTGCCAGAATCACATAAAGATTGTGCCGAAATAAAATATCCGAATCGTAAAGAAACCGTTTGCAATGTCGTAAAATTTTGAAATGGTACAAAACGCGAGGGTTTTTAAACTGAATCGGCCATTCGCTCTCGATTCAAGTAAAACATTTTGGGAGTGTGGTTGAAAAATAACGCTGAAAAATATTCTTGTTAGCACTACAGTATTTTTGAACCAGCGATGGAAGCGCTGCAAATCCAGACAAAAATATTTGCGCTGCTAGTTTATATATTAACGCTTAGCGCAGCGTTTCCGGAAGAAAGCTCGCTGAAATATTACCTCGGTGATGGTGAAAGTGCCAAAAGTGGTGGGAACGGCGTTGGAAGAGGGGACTACGGAAACCACGGAGGTGTGAAGGGTGGTCACTTTGAATTAATTGATCCTTTTTCGATCCTTGGCGTACTTTCCTTTGGAACCTTTCTTCTTACGGTTCTCTACCACAAGTACACCAAGCCTCGAAACGGAGCCAACGCTGCAAACGCGCCCATAGACAATGGTGGGATTCCGGCCGGAACCCAAAAATTGGGCAACTTGAGTCCTGATACAATTGAAAAAATACTAATTGGAATTGAAAAACTTATACGTGAATCGGCCAAAGAACTCAACAAGTCGGCCTACGCAAGAAATCGAAATTCAACAATGTCGCCCTTCGACTACGACTATCCTGAATTTGAAAGGCGAAACATAGAGGAAGTCAAAATTGACGAGAAGCTAGATTAAAAATTATAAAATAAAACGTTTAAGCAATAATTTGTCATTAAAATTAAATTTCATACGACAAAAATAATAAAGAAAACTCGAAACTGTAATCCGATAATACTATATTACACAATTATAATTATAAATAAGATGAAGTATAATATAATATATAATAAGATACAAGAAAGTTGTCATACAATATAATTAATTTGTAAGATACAAAATAAAAATACTTGACAGACAAATTTGTTTAAGTTTGAATTTTTTAAATTATTTCCTTGTACCGTTTGATAAAATGTTCAATTTAATTGTTTTTGTAGGAAACGTTTCGAAATTCATATCGATATTTTAATTAAAGTTTCCTTAAAATGACGGGTTTTAACTAGTCCTTAAAAATTCTCAAAATTTTAAGGTTTTGTGGTAAAGATCATTGCCATTAGACCTTTTCGAACTCAAAATCCACCTACCGGAGTTGGGACAATTTTAAATACTACTTTTTGATAAGATTGAAGTTGCTTGAACACGTTTCAAATCTGAAGATGATCTTCATTGTTTAAATAACCTTCTTGTGATCACAATGATTATTAAGTTCAACAAAAATGAATGACGACTTTAAAAAGGAAATAAACCTTCATAAAGTAATTCAATGTATAAGTTTGGGATTCTGGTTGGGTGTCCATACGAAGACAATTGAATGTTTTGACATTTATTTAATGGTCTTAAGGCGTGGTGACGCAGGCAAGTCGTTGCGTCCATTTTTGGTCAGAAGGTCAAAGGGTACGAAACGGAAATCCATAAATCAAAGAAATCTCTAGCGGCAAGGTCACTCCGCCTTGAATCAAAAAGCTTCCTCAATTGGTCCATTAGCCATCATTCATTTTTTGTTGACGGTGGACCATCAGGAAGCGTCTTCCTCTACGTAACTGTAACAATCAGGGAAGATCAATTTAATTTGAAGATCAAGTTTGCGTAGCTCATATAAAAGGAAGCCTTCAGGCAAAGATGGATGTCAATCCTCATTTGCATTTATCACGAGCGGCTTTACAATGAAGTCAATTCTGGTAACGTATTCATCCATAAAATTTCAGCACTAATTAGTTTTGAACTACTTAGATTATTTTAATACCTAATATTGTGAGTTGCATTTTTCCAGGTAATTCTGGGTTACCTGTTAGTGGCTCAAGCCCAAGACTATCGAGTCAAAGATTCCAAAAATGCAAAAATTTTGCAAGAGGCGAGATACCTCCAAGGCGGAACGCATGGAGCCGCCTATTTGCAAGATGACGGTACTGAGTTCAAGGAGGAAACGGACGCTGATGGTACGCGTAAGGGATCGTACAGCTACATTGATGACCTGGGCAAGAAAATAACTGTTCAGTACACTGCGGGTTTGTAAATCTTAAAAAAAAGTTTAGCAAAGTTTTTTTATTTAACTTAACTACCTAATTGAATTCCCAACTCTTTTTTTTTAGGTAAGAATGGGTTCCAGGTAACTGGTGATCACTTACCGAAGGCACAGGAACCAATACCGGTACCTTCAGCTCCGCAGCAGTACCAACCACAGGCTCCAATTAATGCTTACCCGCAATATAACTCTATACCGCAAATGCCAAAGTTTCAGTACAATTCACAAAACACATTTTCCCAACAGCAGCAGCCCCATCAGTATGAGCCGAGTTTTGACCTCTACCGAAACGTTCCAGCGACTAATCAAAATCGATTCGGAGACTTTGCTGGAAATACTTATCCAGGACAATTCCAGGGACAGATTCCACAGGCAAGTCCTACTACTGAGACGCCTCGATACTTCCCTCCAGGAAAGCTCAACCTGAATCGAACTCCTGACGGCTTTCAATACTCGTTTTCTTCTAATTAATAACAAAATTACTAATTAATAAAGTCATCTCGTCAGGCGAGGAGATGTGTTCAGCTCGACGAGCTTCAGCCTACAGTAAAGCTAAATTAATTGCCTTTGCTTTGACAGTAATCACAGGCTAAATCGTTTGTTAGGCTTGCATGCAGCTTGCAGATTGATCAAGCAAAACTTTCGCAAATTTAAGGCTATAAGTACACCATCAAAATAATGGTTCGTACAGTGACACTGCGCAAAATGCAAACTGAAATGCTACTCGCTTTCCATTTTTAACTCTGTTTCCTTTACGTTCGTTCCGTTACGCTATCTAATTTCTTGACTTTTTAATTCTGCTGAAGAACAGTAATCTTGAAGCAGTGCTTGTCGATTATTTGCCAAAATTCACTGCCTCTCAGAGACACAAAAAATCGTTCTGAGAGGCATGCAAATAGAAACTGTATCGTATTATAATTTTGTACTGTCTTGAGTTTACAATAAAGTGAACGTAAAGTGCAAGAAACGCCCACTTGACCAAACGGCAAAGTCAAAAGGTTTGATTAAATTTTTTTGGAGCATGACGATTTAACATGAACAATTAAAAAAAGTGCTTTGAAGACTCTGCTAGTGTTATCGTATTTAACAATGTCCCATATAGAAATCGCTAGTCGGGCAATTCTGCGTCAAATTTGCGTTCTGCGTTACTGCGTCTTTACTTTAGGCTAAAAATTGGTACAATTTAGCGTAGTCGTACTTTGGCGTCGACGTCCATGGGCAACTCAGTCGCTGTCTCCATCGATGTAGAATTACGTCCATGGGCAACTCAGTCGCTGTCTCCATCGATGTAGAATTAACGTAAGACAATTTTTTCCTAAAATATTTAGAACACTTTTAAATTAAAAGTTTAAAGTCATGTTTACATTTACATTGAAGAAAATAAGAAAACAGTGGACGTTTGGTATGCCTTATGTAAAAAAAAAAACAGGCAAGGAAAAAAGCCTCTGAAACAGCAAACTGCTGCTTCCAATTTCCAGTTTTCAAGTATTTGCCTATGTTTATACCTCGTGCAATCTAAACAACATAAGATAAGTCTATGCTTTCTATAAAGAAGACTTTGAATTTTGAAAGTCACTGTCCGCTGACGATCAATTACAAACACAGCGAAGGTTAAAAGCAGTTGTATGTAAACTATTCGGTTTCAAGAACCATGGTCAGCCAGCAAGCGGACCAACAGCGTTCGCTTGAGTGCAGTCTAGTGCTACGGTTCGTACTTGTGGCCCTCTTGGCCAGTCTTTTGGTCACCGTGTACTTAATGGGAAGGTCTCAAGGGTACTTGGACAGGTTAAGTGTCCCTTGTCCCTGCCAATGTCACTGTGACGAAACCAGTGGACAAGTGGACAAGTGGACCAGCATTGAATCAGAGGGAAGTTGCATGAAACAGAAAAAAATGGAGGCAGAGTTCATGTAAGTTTAAAAAGTGGCGTCAGTTTTGGGTGTAGCGGGTAAATTTAAATTGCGGTTTCATTTCCCCTGTTGCTTTCACTTCAACTGTGTTTATTTTACGCTCATCAGCTGTTCAGTAGCTTCCAGTTTTTTGGGTCGTCCGAAATGTTAATTTCTCCGAAGTTCGGTGCGCACGTTTTGCATTCGGGAATTCGCGAAGATTTGTGCAGTCAAGTTGGAGATTTTTATCGGTATTCGCTCTCGTGGACAGTCGACCTTCGTCGCAGGGAACAGTGGTTACGCGCATGGAAGAGAGGCTGCTGAAATAGGTCATACGAAGAGGTGTTGAAATACTGATCTGCTAATTAGGTAATTACCGTTCGGTCTTGGTGATCCATTAATCGTAAGTAATGATAAATTAAGTTGAATCGCTTTTTTCAAACCGAAACCTGTGTGTCGCTGATCCAATAAAACACGGTCTCCATTTGGCACTCTTTTTAGTTCAGAATTTGTAGATTAGATTTGTTTGTTAAACGATTATATTATATCAATCGTGAATGCCTCGGTAGGCAAAAATAACAGTTGACCAAGAAGCCTATTAAAAGAACTGGGTTGAAAGACAAATGATTTAGATATGGCTGATTGAGATGAGTTTTTGGTTATGTTGATGTGCTTATTTAGTACATCTTGATTTATCTTTGAGACAAACCAGCCAATGAGCTGCTGGTAGATCAATCGTAGTTAAATCTTATTACACATTGGTAATAAGGTACTACTAAGGTAGGTATAATAAGAACTAAAAGATTAAGAAAGCGTAATTAGTAAAAACTAAAAGATTAGGAAAGCGTAATTAGTAAACAAGCGTGTCTTCTTTTTGGCATAATCAATATTGCGTTGCAACTTTTATCCGTCATAGGGTTATTGGACTTGCTGACATGATCATCTTGGTTGTTGTTTAGCAGAGATATGCGCAAATGATCTTTTGCTCCAGTTTTAATGGTTATGGTTTAGTCTTAATAGTATGCCTCTACCCTACCGCACTCGCGCTGTGATTTTGTGGTTATATACGATTTAGCTCACTAACAAGATACTGGTGGGTTCTAGAGGACCGGATCAGTAGACAGAGCCTGCGGAAGATTTGGAATTAGAGCTAAATTATTTTGAAGTTATCATATTTTTACAATTTAAATATATTTCAGTTTAAAGCTTGATCAAAAGAAATAGGTCAGTAAAGCTAAGAGCCCAAATGGTGGCGGTGTGATTGGAGATCAGTGACAGAAATTAAGTAATCTGCAATTGAATTCGATTACTTTTGGATCGGAACCGAAATTTCTAATTACTTTCTAACTGTAGCACTCTATTCTTGGCTGGTAATCTCGGTGGCGGGGGTCACGCAGTGTAAGTTATAATAAGAAACGACAACTTTTACTGAATGAGCTTTCGTTGTTAATATTTAACTTTCTTTTTGCTATTCTGCTTAGAATTGAATCTGTGATTATTTTACCTACCGCATTGTTCCTAATACAATACAAAGATGTTCAAGCGATGCCAGAGATTGGGAGCTGTTGTGTAAGCCATTTACGACTCTTAATTTAGCTTAGCAATTTGTTTTGCAGTTGGAAAGTTCGCTGACCTCAACCTGCAAATATCAAAGTTAATCTCAAGTTTTTACCCTTTCAAATTTTGTCCTTCATTTCTATTCGTCCTGAAAATCTTAATCCAATTGGTTCGTTTTCCATACAAATCTCATGTTCAAACAGGAAAATTTTTCCATGCAATTGCCGTGCTGTATTACTTTAAAAGTGCATCCACTTTTAGATATTGCAAGGGAATTTTTTTTTCCACTCTAGATTTGAGATATATCGTTATTTATCGGGCTTATCAGGCAGGGCATGGAAACGGAAGCAAAAGGAATTAGTAGCACTAATGGGTAGTTTGTTATTGCAAACAACAAATGGTCAAGAAACTAGAAAGTCAATAGCTTGCTTTCGATATAAGGTTGTTGCTTTAGCCCGATTGGACTTTCCTAGGACATAAGCCGGGTCAGGGTCAAGAAAAGATTCAGTCAGCCGATTGGTGTGAAAGGCGCTGAAAGTGACTCAAGGAAGCACACTGGAGAGAGATTCCGGACTAGCATTCGACGACCACCCACCCGCTTGCCGCTTGCGCTGGTTCTTGATAGCATCGTATTATTGCAAAATGGGCTTCTTATAGTTCCATCCAATCAAGTATAAAAAGGGGTTGCAAATCTGATTCACTTTGCAGTGAGTTAGAGTAACGCTTTATTATCCTTTATCTTTCGTGGTTGAACACTTCAGTTTTAATTTACTTTTAATCGGTTCTCACCTCACCTCTTACGATTCAATTTCGAACCGGACTTTGGAGTGATTGTGAAGCGACCAAGCTTCAAGTATCAGCACTTTTCTTCGGCGCTATTGTAATAAGTACTTTCAGAGACCAAAGTGACAATGACGAGTACCGAGAACGCCAATCCTGACGAAATTTCTCAGAAGCACCACATTGACTTCAGCGCTTTTCCTCTCTCAGCGTAATTTTCTTATTTATTGCTTCCTTTTGTAGTAACTGACAGCAGATTTTTAATCATTAGAGTTGTGCATACGACACGAGATTCGACTGCGTGTCCCATTTAAGTTTTTTTTTAGAAAAAAGAAAGAAAGGTATTGGGTAAATTGAAGAAGAGGAGAGTAAGTTGTATGCAATTTTCGTTAAATTGGGTTTTTAGTTTCTAGTCGATTCACATGTTTTCAGGCAATGGTTGCATTTTGCTAATCTCCCTCGATGCACTAATTCCGCATGTGTAAAATTCATGGCTCTTAGAACGTGTGAACCTCGAGTTAAGTTGGAGGTCAAATGTGAGCGATCTTCTAAAGTTAGATTAAAAGCTATTTGACGGAAGATTATGTTCAGGGATTGAACTCATGCTTCTTGAAATCTCATTATTATTTTAATCTTCTTTGTCATTGTCACCTCGACTGAGCTATGACGCAGAATCGCCGCTTATAACAAAACTTAACTGATAGAGCACACTTCGTTCAAGGCGAACTTTGTTAGTTTTCTTATATCATCAATTATCGTTTGGTTAGCCATTTATTGAAATCCTTGACATGAGAGAGAGGAGACAATTTTATCTTAAGTGTTGATGAATTAAACAAACAATTTTCTGTGTGGTAGATAATCGCGGTGACGCTTCAGCGAGTTAGTGACCACGGTTAGTTCACATGATTCGAAGCGCTTTGAGGAAAGCTTTGAGGTACATGTGCTTCAAAAGGGGCTCTTGGCTGTCTGTCGATTTTATCTGCCGCTACCATGATGACTGTGAATGACAGTTAATGACAGTTGTAGAAACTGGGTCTAGAAAGTTCTGCAATCAAGGAATTAACTTACTCTACGTTTAGATCAATTTAGATCAAGATTTCTTGCTCATAAGTTGAGTAGGGTATCGTGGTGGTATTCGAACAATTTAAAAATTCTTATTCTTTCCATTTCCTTTAGAGCCAACGGAGTCTACTCTACTTCTGGTCCCAGTATCCAAGACCCTGGTCAACGAATTATTTTCAAGATGGACCCGAGGCGAGACCGTTTAGGACAGAGAGGCTATCATGAAGTTACGGGTGACAACATTTGTCCGTCAATGGTTCGCGGAATTGACTATGTCAGGGACCCACGTTTGAATAAGGTTTGTGACCTGTCCCGAGCCGACCTCGTTTTCAAAAAATAAAAAGTCCTGCTACTTCTTTCTCTAATTACTATGTTTAATCTTCCATTGTTTTATAAATTGCAGGGCATGGCCTTTACCCTTGAGGAACGTCAGGCTCTTGGGATTCATGGCTTGATTCCACCACGATTTAAAACACAGGAAGAACAAGTTAAGCTTTGCAAAGAAAACGTTGAACGCTACCAAGAAGATCTCAATAAGTATATTTATCTTGTCGGACTACAAGTGAGTCGCTTGGCTGCTGTAATTATTTTCCTAATTGCTTTTGTAATTGAGATTCAATGTTCGATTGCTCCAAATTGTTCAAGTTCTCATTCACCAATAAGCAATAATGCCTCACAAATTATACACTTAAAAGTTCAAAATTGTGCTTCATTATTTTTTCTCAGGATCGCAACGAGCGTCTATTTTATCGCCTCTTATCAGAAAATGTAGAGCAGATGATGCCATTAGTTTATACTCCAACGGTCGGCTTGGCTTGCCAAAAAGTGAGCTTTGTCGAAATAATGATAAAAATCATATCTGTAATGAGATTACTAAAAAGCTAATTTTAAAATTATACTCTAAAAGTTTGGCTTAATCTATCGCCGACCTCGCGGACTATTTATAACAATCAATGACAAAGGACACATCTATGATATGCTTCGAAATTGGTAAATTAATTTTGGTTGTTATCCTGTTTACTTGCTTAATCAGGCAATTTCTATTGCCGTGATTTCTCTTGATTTTTGCTTAAATGGAACTTTGAATTTTAGGCCGGAAGAAGATGTTCGAGCGATTGTAGTGACGGATGGTGAACGAATTTTAGGTTTAGGTGACCTCGGAGCCTATGGCATGGGTATCCCTGTTGGGAAGCTGGCATTGTACACCGCTTTGGCTGGAATCAAGCCGCATCAGTGCTTACCAATTCAAATTGATGTTGGAACTAATACGCAAACGCTGCTCGATGACCCCTATTACATTGGGCTCAAGCAGAAGAGGGTTCAAGGACCAGAATATGACGACTTCATGGAAGAGTTCATGCAAGCCGTAGTTCGGCGATATGGACAAAACACATTGATTCAAGTAAAATAAATCAGAAATTTGGATTAATTTTCTACTGTTACTGTTAAAAATTTATGTTTAAATGGACGAATTCAGTTTGAAGATTTTGGTAACCACAATGCTTTTCGTCTTCTGGCCAAATACCGTG
Source organism: Bilobella aurantiaca (assembly GCA_021029175.1). Lineage (NCBI taxonomy): Eukaryota > Metazoa > Arthropoda > Collembola > Poduromorpha > Neanuridae > Bilobella > Bilobella aurantiaca. The sequence continues at coordinate 27,763 of VYYI01000143.1, read as the reverse complement.
ACCGCTACTGCACCTTCAACGATGATATCCAAGGAACAGCTTCAGTGGCCTTGGCTGGTTTGCTAGCATCACTTCGTATTACAAAAACCAAAATGGCTGAGCACACTTTCCTTTTTATGGGAGCTGGAGAGGTAAAACAATATATCTGAAAATCTATTATAGTCAAAGTATATTTTTGGAAGTCACAATTCTTCTTGATTATTATTAGGCCTCCCTTGGAATTGCAACACTTTTGGTCAACGCAATGAACAAGGAAGGAATTTCCCGTGACGAAGCTGCTTCAAGAATTTGGCTTTGTGTAAGATTTTATTTTAAAGTTACCTAATATAAGAATTATTAAATTCAAGTTATATTAATGTGTAAATAATATATGTTTTGTTTAGGATTCTCGTGGGTTGTTGGTGAAGGGTCGTTCGGATATTGGAGGTCAAAAAGCAATTTTTGCAAAGGATGCGAAGCAGTTGACAGATTTTTACGACATGGTGGAGTTGGTAAAACCAACGGCTATTATTGGTGCTTCAGCCCAGCCTGGTGCTTTTAGTGAGAGAATTATTCGACGCGTTGGTGAACTCAACAAGCGCCCTGTGATTTTTGCCCTAAGTAATCCAACTTCTAAGGTATATTAATACTGAAAATTATGAGTTTTAAATTGTAGAAAAAGTTCCTACAATTTGGAATTTTCCAAATTCTATCTGCATACTTTTGTTTTGTTGCGAGCTCGAGCTTATATAATTTTACTATTTCAGGCCGAGTGCACTGCCGAGGCTGCGTACAAGTTTACAGAGGGTAGAGCTATTTTTGCCAGTGGATCACCATTCCCGAAGTACGGAATTTACGAAAGAAAAATTATAGTTCGTCAATAATTTAATTTAAAAAAAATAATTTCTATCAAAGTTACGTCTACAACGGGAAAACGTTCATGCCGGGTCAGGGAAACAATGCTTACATCTTTCCTGGAGTTGCTCTTGGAGTTATTGCTGCCGGTGTTCATCATATTAGCGATGACGTTTTTCTTCTTGCAGCTAAGGTATATAAAATAGCCGCAAACATGGAGCATTTTTTTCAATGTATTGGTTACCTATTTTTATTTATTTTTTCAGACTTTGGCACATCTCGTTAAAGAGTCCGATCTGGAAGTTGGCCGACTGTACCCTCCACTCCAGGATATTCGCACAGTTTCTCTTATTATTGCAAAAGCAATTTGCGAGGATGCCTATCAGAACGGTAAGGGTCTAATTGGCGTGAATGAGAACTAGTAATTAGAATTACTACTTCTCTTGTCTTCAAAATTGGGTTTTGTCATCCATCGTCTCCATTAATTCGTATTGGGGATAATAATTTGGGCCGTGTCCGTGATACTTTACAACGTAACGCTGGGGAACTGCATATTGCCTAGCTTCCTTAAGGCCATTACAAAATGCTAATTGGGAGCTAATTGCGATGTCCATGGTCTGAAAGTATCTCAATTAATTAATGACTCTCAATCCAGGCGGAGCGTCCACGTATCCAGAACCTGCTGACAAAGAGGAATTTATCAAAGCCCAACTGTATGACTATCACTACGCAAATTCCCTCCCTAAAATCTACTCATGGCCACCACAGCTTTAAATTGAAGCTGGGTCAGCCGTACAAGGACAAAACCTTGCTTTTCTTTCCCAAACTGCCAGAATTCCCCCTTATGCAAAAATATCGTATTCGTTTTCGTTCGTCAAAGAACCAATCCCTAGTTATATTCCTTGAGTTGAATTCCATAGCTTTTTAATTATCCAGTGAAACGATTGACGTTATAGAAGTAAAGCTTGTAGTAATGAATAGGAAATGATGACAGAAGAGGTCGAACGCCGCAGGCCTGAAGGTATGATGTTGCTGAGTGGATGCACTTCACTTTGTTGGCAAATCTTCCACCTCTGCACTTTTCTTTTGCACATTTTTGATATTCAAAACTTGGATTCTGCCTTGCATTACTAGAGATTTCGGACTTTTTGTTTTCAATTTTAATTTCATGACAGCTTGTTTTTTTTTTCTTTGAAGAAATGCACACATTTTTGGGTCTTGGTGTTGCTTGCTATTGAATACGAAGAAGAGAGAACTTATATGCTTTTTTTTGGTGTTGGCACGTTTTTAAATTTGTTGTGGTGCACCAGTAATTTCATTAATAGAACAATATAAGTATTTCATTAAACAATATTAAATCTTTTTCTAGGTCTGGCTTCCTTTTATCCGGAACCCGCCGACAAATTAGCATTCATAGAATCCCAAGTCTACAACTACCGTTACAGTAATGCGATTCCGCAAACCTACTCCTGGCCCAATCACACTCCCACTCAAAATGGACACTGAAGATAGACCGTTGGCGAGCACGAGATATTAAAGTAGACGCGATGATCCACCAATTTTGTTGAGTTTGACAATATTAGTAAAACGAGGAGCTAAATAAACGGAAACCAAAGCGCAGCCATTTTCGAAACTTAAGTAGGGTAAAACGTCGAGTCGACAAATCAAATTTCAAGTGATCTACTTCGTCTGCGCTGCGTCATGACTCTTTTTATGCGACGGTGGAGGGAATAAACAGGATTATTCCAAGGGGTTGGAGGTCACGGGTCGTGGCCTTTCTCATTTTCTGGCGTGACAATGTGACAATTTTTTCCTCAAATCTCGCTTGACTTGATTATTTATTTCTAGTTGAAACTGGAATCGAGATCCATTTTAATTTGAGACTTGTTTTGATTAGAAACACGTCTCGAGACGTGTTCGATAACTCGCCTTTCGTTTTTTGCTGATTCTTGCACTTTCATATGGAAATTAGATTACAAGGAAAGGAAGGCTCTTTTTTCGTTCGCAACTTTTCTGGACATTGTTTTCAAGAATTCTGTTCCTTGTTTTTGAAGAAGAACCGAAATCGGAGATGTGAGAGGAACTCGTCGGAGTAGTGTGTTGTTTTGTAACCACGACAAGGTCACCTTGAATTCCCTTTTTGGCCAATCGCGTTAGGCCTCTACCACAAAAGCCTCTTCCCTTTTTGGCCACCCAAATGCAAACCCGGTCTCTGGAGACGCGATTTTGTTGACCAATTTCCTTGGCAGTCGTTTTGATTGGTTCTGAGCTCTGTGACGAGGAAGCTCTATTGATATTGACAGTGATAGAAGAGGCGAAGCGCGTTAGGAAGTAAACCCTAACCTACGCTATTCTTCTAGAACTATATTTGCAAACAATTTTGCAAGTGGGAGGCGTGTCTGCTCGAAGCGCCGGGCTACGTTTCCGTTGGCCTTGAAAAAGCCTTACTGCGTAGTAGAATCCGGCGGGCATCTCTTTCCCAATATCCCAATGTCAAACATACGATTAGGCGAAAGCGTCCTAAAAGCAGCCTTGCATTGGGCTAATGGGTTAATGGAATAGAAAAGGTTGTTGCAAAAAATTGCACAGCGTTTGCAAAAAAAAAATAGAAACATTTCCATCTGCTGCTGGGCATCTGAATGCGTAGAATTTTATAGCATGGTCCCAGCATGGTGCGATTTTTTGCGTGTCGCTGTGAAAGCAAAAATTTCGTATCACAGCCGAAACTTTCATTAATTTTTTTGTTAATTAGGTAACTAGTTGTAAACCGATTTTTTGCATACGAAAGTTACGCTCCAGCGAATTGGACTATTTCGGGAGCCCTTTTGTTATTCATTTGGGACAGAAGGTGGATTAGCATAAGAGGCGAAGTGCGTAGGAGGCAGGCGTAAAGGGACGATTTTATGTGACTTCAGGGAGAGACGTGTGCTAAAAGCATTGAATTGGCAAAAGAAAAACAAGTCGTTAAGGACCCCCTCCCCTCAGTCATCCTGGAACATAAAACATGTTTACGAAAGAAATTTTTAAGGGTACTAAAAGCTTTTCAGGTCGTATTTAGGAAACAGGAAGTAAAATAGAGTCTTCTTATAGGCATGTGAGCAGATATTTTGCAATAATGAGCTGCTGTGACCTAGATTTTCAAAAAAAGCTTAATTGTTCAAGGGTCCCTCCTTTCAGGAAAAAATTTGTCCTGAGAATCCGAGTGATTTCGATTTCACAAGAGACGCGGTTTTTGCGCAGTTGGTTTTTTTTTTACGGGGTCCACGTATGGGCCCTGGAAATACGTCGAGGGGGTACTTTGGCTTGTAGATCTAACACATCTGCCAAACATTCGCAATTTTCAACCCCTTTGAAATTAATTTCCGCTTTTCTGTAAGCCGTATCTGCACCATACGAGTGATCCGATTTCACTTGACTATTGCAGAAACTTTTTGTAGGAAATTAATTTGTGAACAAAAGTTGAACAGCTTTTGGTGTGTCATTTTCTAGGAACGTTTCTAAACACTTCTAGAGTTTAGCTTTTGTATTGCATTTGTGGGGATGCAAGTAGTTGCGTGAACTTTTAATAGAAGGGAGCTTTACGACGGCGGGCCTAAAATTGGAAAACAGGAAAATGAATTGCTTTTGAAGTAGTAAAGCCTCATAACTATTTTTATTGTTTTGTTTACTTCGTAAAAATCCTGCGTAAAACGTCGCAGTAAAAATTACATTTCGAAACGCTGTACGCACTGCTATTGGTGTGTTTGTGTGCTGTGTGTGACACACCCACCGTGGAACACGCTCATTTGAAAACAGATCCTCATCCGTTTCGACATTTTAACAAGTATTTTGAAAGTTATTGATATCCACTTTCAAAACAAAGGTATTGTTACATATCCACCCTTTTTTAGACTTCAGGAATGTGTTCAAAAACAACAACACGTTTAATCTTCATAAAAATCCAATTGAATTACTTTTCAAAACATGTATTTCCATTTTTCATCGCCTTCCTGCTTTAATCTGCTTCAAGCGCCGGCCGTTCCAAAGTTTTCAATTCAACAACAAAAAACGCAGTTTATAAGCATAAAAATACTTCGTAAAGCACTAAAATGCTTCGAAAAAATCCTTCTTAAATTTAATAAAGAGGGCTAAATTTATTTTTAATTCCACTCAAAGGTGAAACGTATTTTGGGATGGCCTCCTATAGAAGCACGCCATTAGGTCCAAACAAAGAGGTCCAAAGAAAAGAGGTTCAAACAAAGAGGTTTAAAGCGAAAGTCCAAGGTTAAATCGAAATTTTTAATAAAATAATAATTAATGGTTTTAATGTTGCATACTCTTAAAAAGTCATATAATAGTAAAAAAAATCTTAATTAGTAAATTGTAATTAAAAAGTAACACTAAATGTGGAAGCTATACATATTATTAAGTGAATCGGTTGTGATATATGCCCATTTTTATCAGCAGATGGCTTAATTACCATCATAATAATTGTGTTGAATAATTAAGACCAATCAAGGTAGCTTAATGTCTAGTTAGAAGTTTTGATGGCCGATGAGATCGAAAATGCTATCAGAAAACTATTTTTATTTAGTGAACTACATTTAAAGCTAACTTTTAATTGTAATTCGATAACTAGGTTTACTTTGAAGAATGGTTAAAATAAGCATTAGCGACTTTAAAAACCTTAACTGTATAATAAACTTACGTTTAACGAGTTAGTTGATCCTAAATAAGTTAAGTTCAATTAACTGACCAACAATAATTAAGCTATTTGGTCATCATAACTGACGAAAATGACTACTAATACACATAAATTATATTTCCACAAGCGTTAATTATGCTTAACTTTTAATTAATTTAATTTACGTTAATACTTTAATTACAACTAACCTAATTGTGATAGTTAATTTTTAATTAAAGACTTTTTAGGGTACCTTTTAATTTTGTTAAAAAATTCGATTTGACCTTGGACGTCTTTTCGCTTTGGACCTCTTTAGCGCTGGACCTCTTTATTTTGGACCTCTTTCTTTGGACCTAATGACATGGAACCAGTACGCCTCCTATTATAGCTCAAAAAGGTTACTTACATGAAAATCAACTCAAACTTTTCAGGCAGTTACATGAAATTTATGTTCGACACGTTGACATGTTGTTTAATGCTTTATCCATGCATGCAAATTTCGTCAAATTGAAATTGGGAATTGGTCATTGCGAAAAAAAAAAACAATTGACCACAAAAAATCCTTCTAAAAATGTCCTATTTTAAGAAAGCTTAATTTTGTTAATTCTACTCAAAGTCGAAACTTATTATGGAGGACCTGTTTCGTTTTTAGAAATTAATTGATGTCGAAGATCTACCAATCCCTTTTAAGCTAGTAATATGGAATTTTGTTTAGCACATTTTGGTAATTGTAGAGCAAATGTGCTGCCATGTTTCTTGGGAATTTGTCAATCAGGAGCATTCATGCTTCAAAAACTCTTTTTTTTTTAAATTATGTTGAACAGGACTTAATTTTTAGACAAAGACAAGGCGAATTTTCGGAGGACCGGGAGGAGGGTACAGAAGAAATCCTGTGGGACGGGGGTGGTTTGGCTTCGACTAATAATCGTGAGGCATTTGACATGGAATTTGTGCTGGCCACATGTTGCAAATTGGAGCGCATGCATGCAGGGGCATGTTTTGTGGGAATTGGTCAATCAGAGCCTGAATTTCTTGGTCAAATTAAATGAAGTGGTTGAGGACAAAGGATTCGTGTCATTGGAATTTCTGTGATCGCATCTGTGGCACTGGCAGTAGAGATTTCATCAAAGGAATTATACGCACTTTGTGGTGGTAGAGATACTTCGTTTTTTATGGACCCTGAGGACAAGTCCTGGGAATCGACATCGCATCTCAATAAATTAAGGGCCTCCTAATGAACCCTCACAATTCTGAGGCAATCAGATAAATCTCAATTGAGTAGTGGCCAATCTAGATGAAGGGCGTAGAAAGGTAGAGAGAGAGAAGTGCGTAAGCGATATTTAAATTCACCAATGTCCCATGCTCAGAGTGCGTGCAGCAACTACGCAAAATATTCATTTTTTTTATTCACTTCGGAATGAACATTGGCTTTCTTTTTTTCAAAAAAGACAGAAAGAAAGAAGCTTTCTAAATTATTCCAAAGTCTGAATTATTCTTTGACAAAAAAGCTTCTGTTTTTACAGTGGAGAAGTAGACAGCTAGCGGAATTATTTAGGTGAGCTCGAAATGAGCCATTTCTGGAAATGACACGGCTGGAAACGTGGACATTTCCTGGAGGAATTGACCGTGACCAAGAGAAAGTGGCCAAGGTGGCCAATTAACTTATGAATGATTCCGTAGCATGCCATCGCCAGCCCTCTCCGATAAGCTACGCAATTCTGGCAAGGGTTCAGAAATGTGTTCAAAAGTGCGTAGTTCCACGGTGGAGCGTCCACCACGGTGCGTGCGTGACTCCTTCCTCGTGTATACTCTTTTGTTACTTATTCAGCAACATTTCCACGGCGTCACGGCCACTTTTTTGATGAAGTTTTCCACACTTTCCAGGAATATTCCAGGAGGGGGTGAAATATACGCAATGCGTGCAGGGTCCCTATTTATGCGGCCCTTAAAAGTCCTACGTGACTTGCCTCACGTGGGAAAGAGAGGCTGACGCATTGAGACGCATAAACAAGACCAGGGAACACTCATGTGTCGAAATTGTGTCGTCGTTGTTCGAGAGCCCCTCTTATAGTAAAGTACTTCTGAGAAGTCTTTAGGGGCCCCGAGAAGCCTTAAGGGCCCGGGTCAATGGTCTTCGGAACAATGGAAGACAGTAAAAGAAACACAAAAAACGTTGTGAAATTTAAGGGGTTGTTAATTTAAAAAAAGGCTTTGTTAAAATTTAAAAAAAAAATCAAGATGTTTGGGTAAATTGGGGTGAGCGGAAGCGAGAGTTGAAGATAGATCATCCGCAGTCCATCTGTGGCGCATCCTGTGCGAAATCGAAGGAGACAAAGGTTAAGATGATGTAAAAAATGATGGCAAAAAGTGATGGCAAAATCAAGGATGATCAGCCGATGTCAAGTTGTATCTGTTGATCCTTGCCTTTTGGAGAAAGAGGTCAAGTCAATGACCTCTGCTTCCGAGGCACGGGCACAGGGTGGCTTTTTAACAAAGAACCACCACTTAGCACAGATGGCACATCTGCAAAGCATCACCACCAACAGTACAACGCCTCTTTATATCATGCTAACAGCGGAATTGCAATTTCATTTTAATCCAAATCATCTAAAGGACATCTGTGCAGATTTTTAATAAGTCCCTTCCAATTTTTAACACGTCTATTGCTCAATCTAGCCAATTTCCTTGTTTTTCAATTTTCAAAAAGTAAATAAAATATTTTTTTTTATAATATATTTCGTTTTCTTTTTCAGAAATACATTCCGGGCTTTGCTTTCATATTTTTCACTCTTACTTGGCATATTCCCCAGTTTTCAATTTATTATTTAAATATTTATCTTTCTCTATATTTTAGTAACCTCAAGGCATTTAAATGTTGGACAGGGGCTTTCAGTAGTTAGGAATAATATGTCGACCAATTTGTTTTTTTTTCCAGCACGCTCAAATACGGCTTTCAGCATTAAAATTACTAGAAAAATAATTTTTTGTCAAGGTGAATCCGGATGCGCTGTTGAACTTTTAAGGGCAAAATCGCTTAGGTTCCTGGTTTGAATTTTCAAAAAAAATCTTTCCTGTTGCAGCGATAAGCGGTGAATTTTGTTTAATTGCGCTTTAGCCCAAGGAAGGGTTAACTTTGGGTTCGTTGGTGAGGTCAGAGACACTAATAACGATGTCCTTGTCTGTGGACGCTAATAAAGCACGGCCACGAGTGGCCTCTTAATTGGTCCTTTGCAAAAATAGGCCTAATCTATCTGACCATGACACAAATAAAGGGCATTAGCTTTTTGGCAATAAGGAAAAGCACCTAAAAATATTTTAGCAAAAATTTGAACCAAAACTTTAAACACCGCTTAAAAATGGCGTCTTCGCAATTTGAAAAAAGAGTGGAATATTTCCGGTGCCTCTCAAAATGTTCTCCAGGACGAACCACTCGATTACTGGACAATAACATCGCAGTTGAAATGCCAATTGATTTTTGAAATAGCATTTTCGAAAATCCATAGATTTTTTTTAGGAACAGCGTCCAGGACCAATAAGTTTACATGAATAAGCGTCCACGAAACGTTAATGATTTTTTGTGTGTTTTTTGTGTGTGCGTATGGGGGAGAGTGGGAGAGAAGCGATAAATGAGAGAGGGAAAGGGAACTTTGCCTTCAGTCAGCAGAGAGACTCAGAATTGTTAATATCAGGAAGAAAGGCTCGCACTAATTGACATCAATTCACATCAATTGTTTTACATCAATCCACATCAATTGTTTACATCAATCCACATCATCAACAATTGACAACCGCCCGATCCAGAGCGTGGAAAAGCTGTCATCGAAATCAAGAACGGTAGTGACTCAACCGGCAAACAATTCCATTAATTCCATTATCAATCATTGACATTAAGCAAGCTGTAAACCGGATTGGCCAACATCACCGTGTCAAAGGTCAAGGTCAGTAAGAATGCCCTTTGCTTACATTTGCTTAAACGTAATCGTCCGGCCGGCGAAAGTGCACTAATGGCCAAGGCCAGATACCGGCGGATGCTAAAGTGCTAATCAATAACTCAAAAGTGGGAAATTTTGTTTGCAGATCAGCTTTACTCTTGGTCCTTGTCATCTTGTCTTTCAAGTCAGCTCGGATTCTCGGATTTCTGCAGAGGAAATCGGTATCACGAGAAGGCTTTCCGATTGACCTTGAAGCTTGAATGTAAAAAAAAACACTCAGAATAGCAAGCGTCGTCGTCTCCTCAAGACGTTAACAATAGAGATGGTGATTCATGGAATGAGAATTTTCGGGTATTTATGTTAAGGAGGACTAGGTTGATCGTGACCGCATTATTTTGTGGCCTATTACCTAAAGAAGAAAGTATAGAAAAGAGTCGAGTCCAGTAATTTTACCAATCACAAACCGAAGCGTCGCCTGGAACCGCAACAAAGGTGCATTGGGATAAAAAATAGTCAAAAACCAAGTCGATGGAATTGAAATTGCAACGAGCAGAGTACATCAAGACCGTGATAGCAGAAATTCATCATTTTTATCAATCACTTCCTGGCAATTAAATCTCCTTGGTTTATTTGTACCTTGAGGACCTAATTGGTGCACTCTTTCAGTGATTCAGAGTCTGTCGGTGGATTCTGCAATATTAGTGTGACGAAGACGAAGTTTGATTACATTTGATCAAGACGGCGAGAAGAGGATCTCAAATCGGACTCCGCGGTGGACATCAACCGGAAGAACATCCGAATCTAGGTGACCACGCCAATCCAATGGCACCCAATCGAAGACGTAACGAAAATCATCAGCACAACAATGGCCACGGCGGCGTCGGTGGTAGTTCAAGGTAAGAGATATTAACTTAAACAAATTAGTTTAGTATTTACCAATAAAAATAGTCACTTTTTTGTATTTTGATCTATAAATTGTTACTAATTTAATTAGTTTTCACGTGGAAAATATTATAATCGAGGAAGAGCATTTTTTTTTTCAAAAATTAAATACGCATTTCACAAGCCGGCCGGTCTTATCTGTGTTGTGTTGTAGACTACGATTCCTTCCTTCCTATACACCTATTTTACCTTACACACTTACCTCACGTGTTGTCACAATGAACAAATTGAAGGTAAACAAATCGCAATGCTTGCAATCCAATGTCAGTTTTATTAGTTTCGGGAATAACGACGTAGTTGTTTATAAGTTCACAAAAGATGAGCAGGGAGACAGGAGACAAGGTCATACTTGTTAGACATGCAATTATAATTGGCTATGATGTATTTTTAATACCGTAACCGTAATTTTAATGTTTTTTTTTGTAACATTTATGCCACATATCCAACCAATAACAAACTGTCTTATGTCTATCTCTAAGGTCCCCAAATCTCTAGAGATTTAGTATTTTAGATTTTGGAGAAGAATGTTGCTAGCAAAACGTATAACGACAGTAATTCTTTATGAATTTAATTTAGACAACCTTTGTGTCTAATACTAGGCCAATGACGTGCTGCGTTCCTAAAGATTGTGTGGATCCGGGTAAATTAATTTACCGAGAAGATATAGGAACGTCAGACATAGAAGTTATAAAAGTCATCTGTAACAATGATCACTGTGACCGAGGTAACTACATGCATAAGGAGTGCTTTGAGCTATGGGAGCAAACGGTGTTGACCTATCTCAAATCGTGCGGAAGAGCTCGATCATGGTCTGAAAAGCAACGACTTCAAAATCTTTGGACGAAAAGAGGCTACGACTTAGCATTCAAAGCTTGTAGCTGCAAATGTGGTAAAGGGCACTTGCGAAAAGATTTGGACTGGGTTCCACCTCCACGCACTGTTCCAATAGCCATTCCAGGAGCAAGAGTTGCGAATGCAGAAAATAACAATGGACAGCCACCAGCAGAAGTTCCGGTTGCTGCTGGAGCCGTTCCAGCACCAGCGCCCCCTGCTGAAGGAAAAAAGAAAAAGAAAGCAAAAACTAAAGAACCAAAACCGGCGTTGGCCGTCTCTGCTCCAGTCCCGCATCCAAATAATAATCATGTCACTCATCAACAGCCAAGAGTCAATAGTGTGGACAGCGGAAACAGCTCTGGGTCAAGTGGGTCATCCGTATCAAAGTCTTCTGGTGGACATGCGCCACCATTTGGGAGTGTTGGGTCAACATCAAGTGGAAGCTTTGATTTGAGTTCGTCATTGCCAAGCGGCTACTGCAACATGGTAGGTTGAGTCATTCTTGAACTTATTGCTTTTATTAGCGACGATTCGTTTATCTGATGATAAGCTTTTTGACCGAGCTTGTACAAATTGGTAGGATTTTTGTTTCCAGATCACTCGTCCGAGAATGAATAGTGTTTCTTCAAATGGGTCATGTGGGTCATCAGGATCCTCTGGTGGAGGTTCTCCGCCTTCACCTGGAGCACAGTTCAACTCGCCAATGAGCATGAGTCTCCCGGGGCAGAACATGTTCAAGTTCCAGCGGAAGAATTCCAGAGGAATTGAAATCCCGGATAGAACTCGGTAATACATTAATTTTCGTAATGGGATTCTCCCTTTGTGTCCCGTAAAAGTTAGTCTTCTGTAAACTGGATTCCAGAGGCTCGCTGCTCTCCTTGAACTCCTTTTCCAACTCCCATTGAGATGATAATTAATTATCCAGTTTCTGTATAATATTTTCTATAAAAAAATTACCTCAGAATATTTGGAATTTCAGTCGTGACTCTGGAAATGCAGGCTTATTTTCACGACGGATGGATTTCAGCTCATTCAATAAACTCCCTCGGCATAAACTCAACTCCTACCATATCAAGGTCAGTTAATAGCTTTCTAGGTGAAGCGGTGGAAGGAAAGTATGAAACAATGAAATGGTCACGGACTGTTGCCTATTGTTTCCCTTAAGTCCATCATTTCCTATACATAACTCCTCGGCGGTATTATTATTCCATATTACATCAAACATTTTAGAAGAGAATCATGAATTTCCTTCAATTGCTTCGGCTCGGCTTGTGGTTATATTATTTTTGTTTTGAAACTTTCGACTATTCAACTCAAACCTCTGCCTTTGGCTTACGTCTTTTGTGTCTAGAAGAGCCGATTATCTAACACTTTTTGTTTTTCTCTCGAGGCATTTCTTTTTCAGTTTTATCTAACACTTTTAAACATCCTGCCTTCTCCCTGCCTACATTAGGTATAATAACACTTTACAAAGATTTGGTTTTTGGTTCAAACAAATTGGAGTAGGCAGAAATTTTCCATTTCGTTCTCCATTAGCTTCTATTTTAGAATGTAATCATTATGACTATTGACTACGTCACCAAAGTTCTTACTAATTTACAATTTTATTGGGTGCGGGTTGTTTATTTTTGCATTTATCAAGTTTTAGCCAAAAATTTAACATTTCAACTGAAATTGCTGGAGTATTTATTATTCGAAGTGATTTAAAAAAAAGCGTGTATTTGAGAAAAAAGATGTTTAGGTTACTTTGCTTTCGTTTAAAAAAAAAGTTTTTGTATTTTGTCATAAAATGAGATTTCAGAGCAAGAGGTATGGTGCAGATTACATATTCTGTTAATGGTATTTTTAGAAAACTTGTTTACAACGTCATTGCATCTCCATTTGGTTTTCTTCCCTGTCGTCGTCTTGTTTATCGGCTTTAGAAGATTGGAAAATTGTTAAATAGAATCCAAACGAAGTTTATTTCCCAATTCAGGCAGAATGCAGGTAAAATCTTTTGATAGAATTACCTATTTTAAAGTTCCAAAGCGTTTTTCAAGAAGTTTAGTGTTATGTCAAGATGATATAATATAGGACAGGAAGAAGGGTGCAGTAGATACTGCGTTGAATTGTTTAAAGCTAATCAAGGTCACTCCTTGTAAGTTTCTGAAGCTGACTTAAATACTGATTTTCAAAACAGTGCAGTGCTGGAGTTCTTGGTTCGTAATAATACTCACGGAGCAGGTTGTGGCTATGAATCTTAAGTCTCACCTTTTCCGTTCCAAAATACCCAACCCAACCCATCAAAGGGTAGTCAGAGTAGGAAACATTTTTATATCACCTACATCCATTACTCAGCCAAGTTCTTATCATCCTTGTTATTATTTTGCTTGTCTCAGTCTCAAGGCTGAGATTACCAGTTATAACACTCACATTCGCCTACTTTCTTAAAAAATCCAAGTAGCAACAACGATGATACTAACGGCAGGCAATTGAATCTTGGTTTTAATGTTCTTATCCTAGTAGATCTAACGCCGAGAGACTTGAGAACAACATCGGCCATAATTTCTGCCCATTAACTTAAGTTATCCGCTTTATACTAGAAGGAACGACAAGTTTACTCCTGAATTGAAGAAAACCATGAAATGGCGTGCCCCTTACCTTACCGCTTGAATTTTTATTGCATATTTTTCGTCTATTGTTGTGCACTTTAACCCTTTAAGAAAGACGGAAAGATTTAAGTATGGGACATTTAAGTACTTGTAACATTTTTTTTTCTCTCTGCATTACTCGCTCTGTTACTTGCTTTTTATTAGATGTTGGCCTGCATGACCAATTGGAGTAATAAAGCACTCCTATTTGAGTTAAAGTCGAATTTGTTAAGCTGGGAGCTCAACTGTTAGGCAATTACAGGAGAAGTAGTTTCTCGATGTTAATCAGAATTTGCTACGTTTCAAAATAATTGTTTTGTAATTTTGTAAGAAATTTTGATGTTTATTCGAAAACGATGGTATTGGAGTTTGATATAATTGGATTTTCTCCCTTTAGTGTCACTTAGGGATTGAGTTTCATTTTGATCGTGGTCTAAATGAGCATTTAGATCCTCATCATCATTACAACGGTCTGTGTGTTTGACTCCGTCCATGTCCAGTCCACGCCAACCAATATCAAACAGTTTTGCGGGATAATTTTAGGCTAAGGGATAAGGCACATCTGTTTTTGCCTTTAATGACTAGGTATTTAGAGTCCCTTTGAGGCGGTCTCACTATTATTACATTATTCCCTATTTTCAATAGCACTGAAAGCTCGTATTGATTTTTTGGGTTGTTTTCGATGATAGAAGTGCATCAGTCAATTTTAGTCGAAACACGAAAGACAACGTGTGGGAGGGCTACCTCAAGTAACTTTTCATGAATTTTGCAAGATTGTTTACTTTTCTTGGCCAGAATGGTTAGTGTTAGAGACAGAGCATTTTCTAAGGAGAATTGTGTTCCCGCTTTTCAAAACAAATTATGTCTAAAGCTGGCTCACTTCACAAAGGGAACTTTTGCAAGTTTTTAGAAAGCGCAGGGACGAAGCATGCGAAAAGGATAGAGAGAGAATAAGATTGAAAAGGCTCTGGAAAATGTCAGTTGACTCCCTTCCCGGTTATTTTGGACTACCACGGTGAAAGAAGGGAGAGCAGGCAGGAAAACTATCGATTTTCGGGGTCTGTTTTTGTATCTTCTTGAGCTGGGAAAGGTTCCCTTGAGTCTCCAGCAGTACTTTAGCCTCGTGACATTGGCGTGCTTAACGCCCATAGAGTCCAAAAATGCTTAACTTTCCCCTCTTGCAACTGACATTGAATCAACATGGGATGGAGGGTTAGGGACGGGCATGCTACAATGGCATTGGCTTCTTGCCTAGGTCAGGGTTTCCATTTCAAATGCATTTAGAACTTCGACAACGTCGACCGGAAGACTCTCACTCTCTTTAATTGGCAGATTGAATCTAGAGATCCTACTTATCTCCCTGTTGTCAGGCCGGGGTCCTTCCTTATGCAGCACTCCCATGCCCGCACTCCTGTTTTATTTTTTCGAAACACATCAATTGAGGCCGTGGATGGAAGGCCGATATCCGCTGACGTTTTAAAAAAAAAAGAGAGTCCAGAATATCCTCCAAATCGTTCTCGATATAAACTTGAGCTGTTCGGAAAGTAAAGTATGCCGGGATGGAACAACTGATGGTGTACTTTTAGGTTTTAGATGAGAAGATGCTGTGAAGTTTTGAGACAATCTAATTAAGAAGGGATGGAGGGAATAAGAGGGGGATGCTGATTTGGAGTGTTGATAAAAATTATAGTGGAAAGGTTAGGGAGGATTGGGAGGGTGTAAAAGGATATTTTTTAGAAAGCCTAATTTTTAAGAGATGGATTTTTGCCGTTGGCTTTGTCCTATGGCATGGTTTATAATTATTAGTGCAGGCAGAGGGTTGAGTTTCCAAGAGATACATAATACGTTGCTGAAGGGTAGTTTTTTTTTCTGGAAAATGGATTGTATTTTCAGGCTTCTTTTAGTTTTTGATGTAAAGGAAATTAGGACTTATGATGCAAATGGAGAGAGGGTGGTAAAAGTGACTTCAGCACCAGGTTCATTCTTTAAGGCAAAGCCAAACAAGCCCGTCCTTAAACCGGAGAATTTAAATTATAAATTTCCGGTTCCTCTTTTCCTGGTACTGCGGCTTGTTTGGATAGTCAACTAAATTTTAAGTGCACTTTTTAATCGTAAAAGGTTGCCTCGATCACAAACGGAGAGTGGTCTAGATACGCTTCAAACGTAGTAATTTTTCTAAAATCTAAGGATATAAGACGGATTGACGTAGAACGTCAAAAAGGTACCGTTAGAAGCGTCATGCGTTTGTCTACCATCACTAGCGTCTAAATATTTATTTTCAGCTTTCATCGTTGTATTTGGACAGTTTGAATTTTGCTACCTCTTTTAAACGCCAATTTTCACTGCAACGTGAAATTTTTTTTTGTAAATTCTAAACCAATCAAGATTATTTTCGATAAAATAAAAATAAACGCTGTTTTAATCATAGTGCTAGACAACTTCAATTTGTGATTTGCAGGAAGTAATCTTGGAAATAAAGTCAATTTCCTTTTCTCTCTGAATTCCTTAAAAGTATTACTTTTTGGCTGGGAGGAGTTCAAGGACCGATGATTTAAGATTTAAGATGAAAGCACCGTTGCGTGGCTTCATAACTTACGACAAATACATTTTACAGGCTGCTGGAGAAAACTTTTTAAGCCTGGATTGGAATAGAGAAGTCAATAATTGTGTTTTCCTGGAATTATATTATTGCCTAGGCCTAATGAGGCTTCATAACGTTTCATGAATCATGATATTCGTTTTTATGTCTTGGAAAAGTTTAGTTTCGGTTGTATTTCTAGGAAATCCATTAACTTATTTTACCAAAAGAACAAGGATTTATTCCCTGATGCTTGTTAAATGGCTTCTTGGGTTGATCGTCCTACGTCTTTCTCTTGCTTACCTGTTGTAGCTAGAGAATGAGAGTTTGTCAAAAAGAAATTAGTCGTCCAAGTTTATTGCCAAATTAATTGAGGTCAAATTAAACCCTGTAGAAAATTGAAGAGAAGAATTATTTTTTCTTTGAGGCGAGTCTAAACTAAGGAGATTCGTTTGATCTTTCATTCATTTTTTTTTGTTAAATAATCTCAATTACGAGACCTTTCTTGGAAGGAACAGGTCACTTGGTTTGAATTTCCTCTTTCGAAGATATTGAAGGAGCTGATTGTCTTGCCTCGGCTCTCATAGAATTGGAATTTTTCGTTGATTGAATCGAACAAATATAAATAAGATTTTCGCCTCGCATATAATTATTTTTTTAGGAACACATAAAGGTGCAAAAAAAAGAAGAAGAATATAACTTTCTTCGTTTTTCTAGGTTGTGCAAAATATTTGCGACGAGAGACTTCTTATTTTGCAAAAAGAGAATCCCTTTGAGTGCTTGCTTAGTGCTTTGGCAAATAAGTTATTAGATGAGATCAGGTAGCGTCCTCCGCTGCGCTGCTTAGCAACTTGCGGAAGAAACGCTGCTGTGGCGAAGTAGGAGCGTTCTTTACTCGCCTACGCGCTGTTTTTCCTATTTCTGTCGTATTTTTGGGTTGGCTGAGGAGTGGCAACGGTGAAGTGTATTTAGGAATTTGGTTGTCTTCTTCCTGATTCTCAAAGCTATACCTATTAAGCTAGAAATAGTTCAGAAAAGGACTTTGAAAATGCAATAATATGGATAAATGTACGGAAAGTTTTCGCACTAACGAGACTCAGCACTCAAGTCAAAGGAAATTGAATAATGACTTTCTCAAATGACAAAGACTTGTTTTGGTAGTCTTTCTTTCTCTGTTCTTAATTCCCTTTAAGTTTTTAACTTTGTTCTAAAATATTTATACTTAGAAACTAAGATGGATGTTTTCTTCCAGTTTTTTATGCATTGAAATTAAGTGGAAACTATTTTCTGATTTGACGTAAGATGGGCAGATTTCGGAATGGAAAATTTCACTTTTCATTCACTTACTGAAGAACCGTGTACTTTCCCCGAATGACTGGAGAAAAAGGTAATATCCAAATCCCAACTAATTATATTGTTATATGTTGCAGATGGAAGATGAGGCGCACGGAAACGATGACACACGAAACTTCATTTTGAACACTTTGATGACTGCCAAGACGAGTCGCGTCTCCTGCATTCTCTGTTCCGGAAACTTAGTTATTTTCGATCGCTATCCTTTGATTGATGGAACGTTCTTCCTCAGTCCAAGACAACATTCTACGCTGAATTCTGTCGAGGTAAGGATTTGTTACACTAACGATTATTCGGCATTTTGACATTTTGACCGCGTTTGCTTTGTAAATAAATTCTTAACGAAATTTCAGCATTTTCCAAGTTGTAGGGGTTTTAATTTGTTACTGAACATTCTACCTGCATTTTGGCGATGTGAACGCTTGTTTATTTTTTTAGTACTCCACCTAAGACTTGAGCTGAGGTTGAGATACCGTGGCTAAGCATATTAATTTTATTTTCTAGTTGTAAGTTCTTCGGTCACGTAATTTTGGACGGTTTAAGGACTATTTTCTAAATGGATACGAATGCGAGATGCGTGAGTCGTATTTTAAGGCAAGCCCTTTTGCATGCTGGATGTTTTAGAAAATCAGAAGTCTGGGACCAACCTCGCCATTGTAATACATATTCAGGAATGGAGAAAATTGAGTTTTCGGGAACTAGGGTGTAGGTGGTAGGTAGAAGCAGTTTGCCAAGCCTAATTATTCCAAATTAGGAAAACTAGAATGAAGATTTGACTTGACTCGTGTTCAGTATCTAAAGATTCATTTTACCGGTGGTGCTATCCGATATCCACTCAATGATTTGAATAAAACAGAGAAGAGTTGCAGAATACGGAGATTTGATTTACGAGTTACGACACGACATTTTTTTTTATGTCGAGCCTGTGATTTTGCAAGAATGGAGTGATAATGGAACGACAATAAAATTAGTGCGAGGAGAATGACACGAAGTTCTGCCTAGCCTTTTTTTCTTTGCCGCAGAATTAAAAAAAAGGTCTTTCGCTGAGGTCAGGTCATTTCGAATTCATCTGTGGGGAAACAAAATAAGGATGATGCAGTTGTTTTGTTACATTTGCTGCATCCTGCCACGGCCCAAAACATCTTGGTCCAAACACAGATTTCGAGTCGAGTTCATTTTGGTCTTGAATTGAATCCTTCCATTTTTGAGGGTAGGAAGGCTGCTCTCTGCTTTTTGGTAGGTCCTACTTTCTGTCTGAAGTGTTGTAAAAGTACTGCAGATCACGCTGGGGGCTATGACGAGACGAGATAAATGTTAACGAAGATGTGGATAAGGTCGAAGTGTGGCAGTAAATTATATGATCAGAACAGGATGGACTCTTCTACCTTGTTAATGGAATCGTTATTTAATTTTGTTAAAATGGAAGTCAGTTGGCTTGAGCTAAATGAAGGTGATTGGTTTGGGATATGGGATTGGTGAGATTATAACGTCATATAATCTTTGGTAGAAGACGTGGAAAGAATTGAATAGGGACGACGACGATGTGTGGCAGATGAGCGTCTATTTATATGCAATCAAGTTCACATAAATCATGGGACGGAATACTTAGGATTAGCTAGCATTTGAGGTAGTGAGATCTTTTGATTTTGGGAAGGGACGGAATAAGGCACCCCTTGAAGCCCTCCCAGAGGATCTATGAATAATAATAATCTGGGTGGACCCTCAATAATGATCCGCTTTTGTCTTCTGACTCTGATTTATCATGAGTTCCAGCTAATATGGTGCTGTTTAAAAAGGGAATTTGACGTCCTGGACTGCAGAGTATTTTAATGATGTTTGGTAAATGGTAACGCTGCTGGTGGCTCCATCCAGAGCAAATGTAAAAAGTAATGGAAGATTGTTTATTCAAAGCGATTTTTTTTTGCAAATGTAAGCAGTTCAGTTCAAATGAAAACGAGTAGAAACACTTCATCTTTAAGGTTACTTGACGCCAGAGTAAATAGTATGGTCGATGTCTTGGAGCCGATTTCGAACGGGGCCTAATGTCAAGATTTTATGACCATTTGACTTTACTACTACACAAAATTGATGTTTACGTTTTGCAGATTCGAACAGGCGAGAGAGTACAATATTTGAGTGCTGTGTGTATGGGATGCCTCGAGGGATGGCAGGCTATTTTGCTGTGTCGCTGTTGCGGACATCGCTGGGATGGATCTGATCTTGTACTAGGGACGTGCTACACTTATGACATCTTTGCAGCGACGCCATGCTGCCGGGAGCGACTATGCGTAAGCGCTTTTTTTCTTCTTCATCCAAATGAAACGGCTGGTTTGCTGCAAATAATGCAGCATCCATCCAAAGTAAGTGGATTCTGGGTTTTAAAATATTGTTGAGTGACTAAATAAGAGAAGTTGGCATTGCGGATTCGTTGGGATGGACATGTGATATCAAGGTTGATATGCATGCGAATGTGTAATATGTAATGGAAATTGGCATGAGGTTTAGTTAGGATTGATATGAACTGAAGTCAAATAAACGTAAAGCTTCTTTAGTGAGTGATTACGAAATAGGCCAAAAATTGAACGCAGTTCTAGAATTCTATGACCGCATACCGCATCCCGGCGGTTAATATATTATTTTTTTCTCTCCAATTTTTATTGTTTCCGTTTTGTTTAGTAAGTTCTGTAAATTCTGACTGAACCATCCACACCCACTATTCTCATGGTTTCTGTTTCTTTTCTAATCTTACTCTTGTGGTTATTACACAATTTACTCAAGGATAAAAAATGCAATTTAAAAAAACGAGATTTTAATTTTTAGAGGCAGTGGTTCTCTACTGCGTTTTGGTAGTTAGCGTAGGTGCGAATTTATTCTCAGCTTTGTGGTAATTGTGGATGAGGTTAGATTAATTTCTTAAGTAAGAGGCAAGCATATTATTAGGGCATTATTGAGGCAAATTATTTATTTCGATGCACTTTCGGACAAAACGCATTGAAATGTAAGCTTGTTTTGAGGAAAGATTTACTTTTTGTTGGACGTTGAGCAGTTTCTAATTCAGAATCGGATGCAGAATTCAGCTGCTACGTGTTTAAACTTGAAAATGTTTAATAGCCAACGGAGCATAAATAAATAGTACTGAGGATCGTATGCACGCTTTTTATAGCTTACTAAAGTAAGTTACAAAATCCGCCCTAGGACAGAAGGACTTTATTTAATATTATTTTTTTAGGACGTATTGGTTTCTTCAGTATGATTAATTTCTGAAAAGCAAAGGAGCGCTGGGTTGCAGCACTCCTTTTGCTACAATGTTCGACTTAAAACAAGAAAAATTTTATTTTTGAATCTACGGTAGAAGTTATGTCAGTAAAGGACTCTTTGTCCAACTGCCGCAGGGCTAATATGCTTGAGTTTTGCAATACGATTGGTAGTTTTGTAGTGCAATCCGTAAACACGCACAGTCAAATCATAATAACGGTGATTACTATGGTCAATTTCATTAATTAGCTACTTTGTTACAAAATTAACAAGTCTTCTATTTTTATGTGAAGCTACTTTAAAAATTTTCAAATGACTATTTTACCTGCTCTCTCTCTCTCTCGAAGTGTGACTTGTGGAATGATAAGAGGAAATTCAAGGCCAATTTTTTGTGGTTTAAAAGTATTGTTTACGAAAACACATACATGGATACGTAATACAATAATATAAAGAAAAATGCAGGTTGGGCTTTGGGCAGGAACAGAGAAACGAAGGATGAATTTATTAGAGAACAGGGAAAGTCCATTATCAAAAGGAGCAATTAGCTGGTACATGTAAACTTGGTTTTATCCCCATTCCTCATGAGATTCTACTTTAGATTTATTTCTTCCGTTCAAAATTTCTCTCGTATCAGGTAGGTTAGTACCATTAGAAAGCACTAAGCTTGGGACTTGATGTTTATGCTTTAATTTGTTTGTTTCCAGTGCTCCAACTGTAAAGGACTACTGATGCGGCCAGATCAGCGTCCGACATTTTTCTCGGAATACAGTCAGTCCTCACAGTGTCCAACCTGTCGTCGTGTGGACTACCATCTAGCCAAACACCTCCCAGAGATTTTTGACAAGGCCTCCAATTGAGTGGATTCTTTCAAGCATTTCGTATCTCAAAGAAATCGTATTCACACTTCTAATGAAGATCGTTTTTATGGAAAAAGCTTAATCTCGACAAGATAAAAATAACCTCCGATTTTTTTCAAGAAGATTTGAGATATGTAATGTTTGTCCGGATACATGGAGAGCATCAGGTAATAGGTCTCTTTAGATGCGAAACTCCATTCTCAAATTATTCATTCTAACAGAGAGTGGATATTTATTATCATTAGTGTTTTTCGGCTTTAGAAAGTTACAAAAATAATTTCTTCAACGCAACTTCTTTCCTAAGCTTGATAAATTTCACAGTAGTTGCAAGAAATTCCACTTTAAATACTAAATTAGTTTGGATAAGTTTAAATGGAAAACCGAATTGAATAGTTTTCCCGTTGACTCTTTGTTATTACCGTCGACTCCTCCTCCTCGGACTTTGTCTTTTTCTGTTTCTTTTTTAGTTTGACAAGAAAATAGTTGTAGGAAAAGTAGTTATAATCGCGTAGTTAATTTGCAAGTCTCATCTGTTCCCATACAGGTTCAGTTGAAGCCAAGAACATTGCATTTATTACTCACCTTAATTTAAACTAATTCAAAGTTTCGATTGACCAATGACAATTTTGGTGTAGAGTGGTGTGGTGTACAATCCTTGTTTTAAGTTATTTTTTATTTTTACGTTTTGAGTGACTGAGTGAGCGCAAAATCTTTGGAAGATTAGTTTAAAGATGTAAGAGTTACTACAAAAGTACAGGTTTAATGTAATAGTTAACCCAATACACTGCCTGAATGAAGAATATCTGCCATTCAATTTTCCAATTTCTAATTTTACAACTGTAAAGTATATGGTGTGTAGGGAAGGAAATAATGGCGAATCTTTTGGTAGAAAGAATCGAAATTAATTCACGAGTTACAAAAAAAAATTCTTTTGCTAAAGCGTAAAGTACCGAAACGCAGCAGCCTTCACTTGAACTCAAAAGAAGGTATATTGGTTGATCTAGGAGTCAATCGTAGGGAAAATGAGCATTTTGTCACTATTTCTACTGAAGTGCTTCTGAGAACAAAAAAAAATCTAAAAGTATAACTAATGGGACTATCAAAGGAACAAAGTACCTAAAACTTGTTATAATTTTTTGAGTGAAAAGATTGTGAGACATTTTTAATTCCTCTAACTGCAAGGTGTTGCAAAGGACTTATCCTGGGAAACTGAAGACTGATTGACTAGATACTTTGAATTTGATTGTCTTAAAATTGAAATTGGAAGTACAAGGAAAAGTATAGTGACAAAGACAATGAGAAATTGAGGAGTTTCTATTGGTTGATCAGAGTACAAAATGGAGGAGAAAGACTGACTTTTCTATTCGAGAAAATAAAATATAGTGCGGGAGATCGATCAAAATCTCTTGAATCAATCCCACCGAATTTTTAAGAATTGTTTTCATTTTTTTAAAAGTTATTTACAAAATTGGCATGATATGGATTTTGTGATTTATTTTTATTTTGAATCGAGAGGGAAAAGACTTTTTATAATAATTGGAAGTTCCAACGGTCGATTTGTTTTGAAAATGGAAACGTGGCTTGAAATGGTATGGTGTGATGTAAAAAAAAACAGTGATTGGAATTAATTTTCTTCCGTTTGTGATCTTCCAATTAAAAAAGAGTCACTTCGTACCTGTAGTAATTAGTAATCAATTCAGTTTCTTCTAATTTTTTTTCTAAAGGGTTGGGTTTCTCTCGTTTCTAATTTTTTTTCCCCAACTTACCAATTAGGAAAACAATGTGATGATTACCGTTTCTCCTCCAATCTGATTCAGTGCCCCTTAATTTTCACAACGGCGCGATAGGAAGAAAGCGCAGAACAAAAAGTTTATCTCCGTAAAAGTACAAGTAATCAAGTGAAGGCTGCTCTGTCGATTTTTGTATCTTTTCTATGTTGTGAATTTTTTGAATTTTCTTTCTAAAATCTTAAATTTTCGTCATATTCTAATGTAAAAATAGCAAGGGAGGCAGAGCAATGATATGGGATGCTACAGCTCACCTAGTCCTCTCTAGAAGAGCCCTTAATTTAAAACCAGTGGTATGTAGGTTCGGTAAGAGAATTTGGTGATGGTGGTGGGTCAAGACGAACCTTAAGGGTTAGATAAGGGTTTGAGTAAAGCTAATGTTAGCTGTCAGGTTAGAAAAAGAGTTTTGTGCTAGAGAGGCCTGTCTTAACCAGACTTAATAGATAGGAATTTTGTAAATAAGTTTTTCCATAAGAGGATTTTGAATATGACTGTTCGTAATGTTTAGGCTAGAAGGTGTTTGGAATCTTGTACAAATCTTGGATGTTCTAAAAGGGAGAGGTTGAGCAAGGAGCAGCAAACTTTGCATTTTGAAGACTGTTTGAACGTCTTTTGTAAATAGCACTTAAAGTAGTTTGTCCTCCTTAACCGTCCCGGTATTACAAGTTTAAATAGGCTAAGCGTTTAAATAATTTAAATTTAACTTTAAATATTATCTATGCTAGTCTCCTTGTGAGAACCATTCGGTGTAAAGGAAGAAATTCATTGTTCCACTGTCGACATTGAAAGCCAAAAAAGTAGCGTGGGAACGGAGTAATGTTAGCAAGGTCGTCGTCACTGTCGATCGTTCAAACATTATTTAAAATAGGATTAAATATAATATCAAATATGATGTATGATTTAATTTAATGGGACTTATGGAGGATAACATTAATTTATACTTATGTTAGTAACTTACAAATACCAATTTTGTAATAATATCTTTAGCTTAAGGAACGCATTGGGGAATGTCTAAATCCGAAATTACCTTGTTTACTCTTTTCGGCATGTACGGTTTTTTGGGGGTATTTTTAATAATTAGACTAACTGAGGCGGAATTGTTTAGGACAAAGGAAATCCGAGGAGTGGAGCCATACATTATTAAAAAAAACAAAGTATTTAAAAAAGAGTAATAAAAATGTTATGATTTATGTCAAGTGTGATTCTCGCGTGTGGAGAAAGTTCTTTAAATGGATTTCTTTGGCCTTGAAGGAAAGGGAAAGCGGAGAAAGTTGGACGAATTCGGAGGGGATCTATAGTATGCCGAGGTGGAGAAGCCGACCTTTGTGGGCTTCAATGTCAAGTTTTTTAGGGATGGCGACAGGGCTAAAGCGGCGGGATAGGATAACGAAAAAGACCGATTCCTGGAGAAAGTCGTCCATTTCTGGAGACGGGCCCGCTCATTCGCTGCTCTTGAACTTGAAGTCGAATGCACACATTTACTTTCTCCACCCCCTGCATTTCCTAGCGTTGGTTGTGGACAAGGTTAGGGAACGTTATGTGTGGATTTTGGAAGCGTAGAAGCGCCCTGCGCGTGGGCCCAGAAATGAATTATATTCCGTTGACTTGGTTCTGGACAACTTCCAAGGCAGTTCTGGAAAGTTCTGATTCCAGCCCCAGCTTTAAGGGAAGTAGGGATCTACGCAACGCGTAACGAAAGATCGATAGTGTTGGACTAGGTTAAGATTTCAAGAACGCTTAGAAATTATTCAGCAATTCTGCACTACTCCTAAATCCTAGTTTGGAAAGACTTAAAACATCGAAAAACAAAACAACATAATTTAAGTTTTAACTTATTAAAAAAAACTTTTCGCATGAGTTAGATAATGATGTACTTTCCAATTTTAGACTTTGAAGTAATAAGATCGAATTTTCAGTCAGCTCAAAAACAAATGTCACTGTGATTTAGTTCTAGAATATTTTTTTGTTTTGATTGATTTCACAATTATTTTTCCTAATCAATTAAAATCCGAAATAACCCTCAACCAGTATTTTTTTCCTTTTTATATTAATTTAAAGGTGCATCTTGGAAGTCAAGGACAAGTCAATGCAAATGTCAAGTTTGCGATGCCTGGAGATAGGATGCTGAGGCTGTGATTGATGTTCCATTGATTTCTGCTCAGGAAGACAATGGAATAATTGGCACGATTTTCGATTAGGGACCCTCCCCGGACGTCAATAACGATTTCATTGCCAAGGGGAGGGGTGGGGCTAGTTTGGCCATAAATTGAAAATGCCACATTGCTTTTACAGCCGGTTTCTTCCATTCCATTCTGGTCTTTCTTTTCTTGTGCACAACAATAAGATAAAAAGTATTTTTGCGTAGGTTCGATGCGTAATTTTGCTATGAGGGCTAAATGGACTGGGGAAGTGAGAGTGGTTGTAAAAATCTCGGTCGTATGCAAATCCTCGATCTCTTCGCATCTTGGGCCTGGGGAGGCGTGAGGGCGAGTCTTGCGTGCAGATGAGGCTCGAATGCTGTTTTTGCCTAGACTAAAATAAAGAAATGCTGCTTTTGCCCTTGTGTCAAGGTGCCTTTGGAAGTGGAAGTGGAAGAATTCCCAAGCGAAGTGTTGGTAAACGATTGGAATGGAGGAGTCCATGGGCCTCGGAAGGGTTGATTTGGACAAGTATTGTGGCCAGGGATGCTGGGATGCTGGCCTTTCTCAATCCAACCGCATCCAGCCTCCCCTCCCCCCACAATGGTCCATTTCAATCCGCAAAAGATGCAGTATCACACAGCAATTTTAATAGCCTTTTTCAAACGCACCTTAATTTTTTTTTGATCCAGGAAACACCATTCCCAGGCTGGAAAAGGCGAGGTAAATGGGGGAGATTATTAAACACAAAAAATTAAAGGAAAATGCAATTTTGGCTAGGGAAGAATTGGTTTAATTTTTCCGGCCGACGGACTGTAGCATATTTTGTAACATGGGGATGGAGATTTAAAAAATATGAATTAAAATTAAAAATTTTTTTTGCTAAACAGTTTTTTATCAAGCGGGTTTCAAAGAGCATGTTATTCGTGTTTAGGGTTCTGAGCGCCAGCGCCAGCCAGCATGCACTGTAACAGTCGACAGACAGTTCTTCCTTTGCTGTTTCTGCAGCGAAAATTAGGTGGTACTGGTGTGGATGAAGCTGAAAAAGAACTTATTGACTCTGTAGAATGTTTAATTTAAAATTTTGAAAACGAAAATGTGTTTTTTTTTCCTCTTTTTTTAATTAAACAAACTGGACTTGACTTTTAAACGTACTTTCTCTTCATTTTGGGAAGCGATCCTATGAGAAGTTGGCGCTTGAGCCAGAGGTCAACTTCCGGTCCATGGAAGTCTTCTGGAAAGGTGGGTTTGGGGTGCTTGACGAGGCGGTAGAGGCGCTCGTTGAGGACATAGAGCTGCTGGACATCGTCACAGTTGACATTGAACCACCAGTCACAGGTCAGGAGCACTTGGGAGAAGACCGTTCCGTTCGGACATAGAAAAGTGGACTGGCCGTCGGAAAAGTCGCAGTAATGCCACGCCTGTGAAAGAACGGTGTTAAAAACATAACTTGAATTGGTTTTTTGTGTATTGTTGAAAAGGAATCAAATTAAAAAAAAAAATCCGTGACATGTGGCTCTCATCATATGTTAGTATGACATATGTTAGTTCAAACTATATATTGGCTAACTTGACACTTGGTACTGATGTCAGCAAAGAAGCCCTTGTAACGCTGCTTCTGACAGTCGAAGTCCGTCAGGGGGGCTTCGTGGAATATTGGGTAGTCAATACCGGCGACTCCGGGAATATTAAGGGCAGAGTCAGTCAAGGGGTCCTGGTCCCTTGGAATCGAAGAGCCTGTCACCTTGGGAGTATTGCCTGATGAGTCTTTTGTGGATTCCAAAGTAGATCTTCTAGTTTTGAGGAAGTCCTCAGTGCCGACCATGAGGGCCATATTGGGGAGGTTTTGGTCCAAGTAGGTCGCACGACGATCACCTTCGAATTCCCTTAAACTGCTTGTCCTTTCAAGTACATTTCCTTCAGTAAGGAGGACCCAGAGCACAGATTTTAGAACAGTGAT